>OX451207.1:31007735-31175034 GCA_949628255.1 Macrophya alboannulata | reverse complement strand
TTATTATTATTATTTTTTCTTTCTTCTTTTATTCCCAAGTTTTCTCGTGATGGAATCGCACATACGTGCACGGTGCATAGTATTGTTTTTTCATTCATGTTTTTTTTTTTCACTGACATTACCTGCCTAAAAGTTAGTTTTCATAAAGAGAAAACTTCTAGCGAAGGTTCGAATTTTCAATTCGACTTCGAGTGGTTCATCATACATTTTTTAAATATTTTATCTAATGAGACCCAAAGTTTCGTTTGCTTTTTATAATTACTATTACTACATGAATATTTCGATAAGGACTGCAATCCCCATGAAAGATCAGACCATAAATATCCCGAGAAAACCAAGAAGCAAAGAAGCTTTATTTATAAGCGTTTTGAATGTGAATTTTTCATGAGCTGTCTAACCGTCACCCGCTCATTCACGAGTTTAACGAACGAACACTATAATTATATTTTTTCTACTGAGCCCTAACAACTATCGAACACAGAAGCATAGTCAGCACGAATTGTTTATCGTGCCATTGCGGTAGTTACGTTATTCTACAAGAAGCGAAATAATTTTCAGGGTTCTAATATTAATGAAATATTTGATAAAAACAATAATGAGAGAGCACTTGGAGTGAAGCTACAAAATTTACCACTTTGCTAAAATTTTTCGCTTCGTAGAATGTAACCCCCCCCCCCCCCCCAAAAAAAAATGATAAAAAAACAAACCTAGCAGGTACGATATTTCAAAAACGAATGAATGGATCCGGTTCGGATTGTGCGAAGCATCGGACACGATACTAGAGTACTAGCCAAATCTTCGAAATATCGTCAATATTGTCATAGAAAGTACGGTTTCGCGCGCATAATTTATGTAGATTTAAATAAATTTTCAAACTATATACTTGATTTGAAAGTTTTAAAATGTGATCAAAGCAGAGTCATTCATTGCAGAAATTGCGGAAATTCGTATGTGTCAAATATAGGTGTGTGTGTCTTATTAGTAATAGTTGTCTATGCATATGTCTGTACGCAGAATTCAGTGTTGTATATCTTGTGAAATACAAAAAGTAATGAAATACCTGGCAAAAACATTGTAAATGTCAAAAATTACCGCCAAGTACAAAAATAGTTTCACCGTCCCTCTTTATTTCAGCGACAGATCACAAACATCACTCTTTCATATAAAACAGTACAAAAACCTTGTACGTGAAATCAGACAACAAAGCCAAGCACTCCCATGGTTAATTTCCATATTTCGAAATCTGTTTTTCCAATGCTATTCAATGGCAATCGATGGAAAACCAATAGATCATTCGTTACCTTTGACAAAACAGCATATCGGCGACGGGAAATATTGCTGAAGGAAGTTATCTCGGATGACGATACAAACTTGGCGGGCATAGATTGTTCTGAAAATGATCAATTCCTGCAGTGTGGGATAAAATCAGAAATCAGTGTATCTTTGGATAGAGAATACCCTTCACTCTCTTTGTTATTGTCTAACAAAAAAATCGATGCGATTTGATCTATATTTGGTGCAGTTAAAACATACAAGGATACGTTAGAAAAATCAATAGCCCATTGTACCAATAATGGATTGGGCCAGGATATGTATTTCATGGGTTTGATATTTTTATATTTTGGCATAATGTAACTATAGGTGAAATCTGGTGGACGATTGATGCATAATTCTTGACTGCGATGGTGCAATTAAGTTATGCTGATTTCGAATTGAACCATTCTTCAAAATAAAAACTCCGATTTCCAAGCCCACTGTTCATGAACTTATTAGTTCCTGCTATGAGAGACGTTACGTTATGTGGAAGTATTGGCACGATGCGTATGTCTAATTTATCACCAATATTCAACTAATTATTCATTAGTTTAATTTCAATATATTCCAGTTTCAGTTAATACATATTATCAGTGTGATAAAAGTTCAAACAGTCTTTGATCATCTGCCGAACAGTGTCGTCGGTGTGATCATCACAGAGTGGCTAGAAAGGACAGACCAGAAAACGAGAGCAATTGATCATTTTCAGAACAATCTATGCCCGCCAAGTTTGTATCGTCATCCGAGATAACTTCCTTCAGCAATATTTCCCGTCGCCGAAATGCTGTTTTGTCAAAGGTAACGAATGATCTATTGGTTTTCCATCGATTGCCATTGAATAGCATTGGAAAAACAGACTTCGAAATATGGAAATTAACCATGGGAGTGCTTGGCTTTGTTGTCTGATTTCACGTACAAGGTTTTTGTACTGTTTTATATGAAAGAGTGATGTTTGTGATCTGTCGCTGAAATAAAGAGGGACGGTGAAACTATTTTTGTACTTGGCGGTAATTTTTGACATTTACAATGTTTTTGCCGGGTTAGTCTTATACTCTACATACATCTATGCTAGGGGAGGCGGCGTACGCACAGCCCCTTCCACGTATAGGGAGGTTGGGCCTTGCCCCTTCTTGGGACTACTCTCGTTCCCACGCATTACGCTCGGCTAGAGCGTATTGGCGTGGTATGCTTTATGTCAGCTAGCATCTATCCACTTGAGAGGTGCAGCCCACTCGGTTTCGATCTTCGCTTTATTTCGCGAAAGGATAAACAGACGGAGTTGGGTCTTATTTATATTTCAAGCTAATTTATGTTCTGAGCTTTCTGTTTCTCGAGAGCCAAATTTATTATATCCTTTCAAAGAGGTTCTGTAAATATTATAATAAACAAAGGTCCATGGGAATCGTTCGGATGTTTATAATTTATTCTATTTGCTATTATTTATCATTTGAATATAACTGATTGGACTATCATTTAAATTTTACCAGCGCGCCGCGCCGGAACGGCGTACGAGCAAAGCTCGACCCGTAGCTGTCAAACTGATCTAACATAGGGTGCGTTCGGTTTGTTAGCTTTTTCGCTGTCAGCGCCAACGTTTTCATGTAGCACTTTGGCCCATTCGGCTTGGCTACCGCGTGAAAAGGTGCGAAAATCGCTTCACTGCAGCGCTTCGAAGTGACAAGACGAACGGCGCAAGCGACATTCGTGAGGGCTCTCAGCGGAAAAGCGAGCAAGACGAACGCACCTATAATGTGAAACTCCAAGGCACTGAGATATAATATTTCAGTGCTCCAAGAATAATGTGATTGTCGACAAGTGCTATGACTTCGATGTCCACTTTACTATGAGATTAATTAATTTATTAACCCTTCAACTGCCAAGCCTCTTTTCCATTGGAAAAAATCATTTTTCTTAACCGCTTCAAATTGTTCTCGATCAAAATGTTTGAAAAATTATACTTTTTTAAAATAGAGTTTTTCAATTTTCATGCCTAAATAAGAAGTTTTTCAAATGAAATTATTTAGTGAAAACTTTCTTCAGAGTGCGTTACTATTTTTCAAATTATTTCAGGATTTCTAAATTGAAATTGAAGAAGATTTTACAGAAATGCCCGCCAAGTACCACTACCTCCAAATTTTTTTTTCTTGTCTTTGTTTCTTCATAATTTTGATTTTAATTGATCTTATGAGTTCGTATGTTCCATGTTATTACGTGTTACGCACATTATACATATCGAAATGTAAATTCCCACTGAAAACTAAGACTAGATTACATTCAGAAATTAAGTGGGAACAAATTTATTTGTACTTGGCAACGTCCATTGATTTCAATACTTTTGTAGATTAAATGGCTACAAAACTATTTTTGTGGGAAATATCACATTAATGTACTTGGCGAAAGGTTTTTGCACCAGAGGTGCTTTTGGGGGGATTTCATTACTTTTTGTACTATCTCGATTCGTACTAAGTCTTGTTCATAATGAATTGTACGAAGAATTGTATAATTTATACGTAGGAAAAAATTATACATTTTGAATTTAAAAATGGCAAATGGTCGTATGATGGCGCTTAGGACCTTATGCCAGCTGACAAACCTGGGCTTGTTAATTTCATTGCTATGCGTTTTGATAAGCCATGTGTAAATATGAACAAGAAAATCACCATATTGACAGCTATAATCAATGCGGTACTGGCTAACACAGTAGCTTCTATTTACAACAAACATGCGCTATACTTCTGAACTCTGTGGATTCGAATTCCAGGTAGAGTCAATTACTCTGTAACTGTGACGCAGGGAATATCTGGAGATCAGCCTTACATGAATGTAGAATTGAAACGAAATTTGACCGAAGATTAGTTTTGACATGAAGAAACTACAGCGACGATTCTATCAAATCAGATATTATAATGTGGTACAGAGTGTTTATAAATTCACTCATGAATCTTAGTCTACTGATAACATTGAAAATTTATCTATATTTTTAATATTCATTACGTCAAAATATTAGAGACAAAAGACAGTTGAATGTTGATCGCTGGCTACAATGGAAATAAATAGCACTCAGGTAGCCCCTAAAACCTCATACCTTGTCATACTATCGGCATAATTCACATTTTTCGATTCTTATAAACGATTCTTGTCACTGGATATGAGCGGTTTGCCTAACACGGTGATATTAAAATAACTTGAAAGCAACAGGCAATCACCCTTTAACTGTACGCAGAAGATATTCCAGAATAATTTTGCATGAGTTTAGGAAATTTAACATTTTGATTATAGCTCCTTGTACTGAATCAAAATTTGAGTCAAAAGTATTAATCTCCACATGAAAAAAATACTGCAGTAATTCTATAGAAACAAAATTTATAATATAGCAAATAGTAATTGTAGTCTCCGAATGAAGATATCTATAAGTTTACTCATGAATCTTGGTCTACTAGTGACAATAAAAATTGTCTATCTTTTATATTTATTGTATTAAATGTTAGAGATAAAATGATATTCATCGTTGATTTAAGGGAGTATACCCAGCTGGAGAATAATTTTTTATAAATTACTGCTACGGTCTGAGAAAACATTTTTTTGACTCAGTTTTTTTCACGGTTGATTAGTACTATTTTGATACATAGTTCATGATATTTCAAGATTTTGTGATCTTCGCTGCACATAGATTTAGTCCATTAAAGAAAAATTGGTTGTCGTAAGGTACAGGTTGCTGTGTTGCATGAAATTTCTTCAAATTTGGAGGAAATATTCCATACGATAATGTAATTTAGGGCTAATCAAATAATAATTCATGAATTTGATTTTTGGACATAAAAATCTGTGATTGTAAAACTTTTTTTTCCATTGTTTTTGAAAAAAAGTATCTTATAATATAAAAATTCCCATATTTAAAAGTTAAATTCATGAGATAATATTGGCTTGGCCCTAAATTCCATTCATATAGAACATCCCATCGAAATTTGAAGAAATTTTATGCAACGCAGCAACCTGTACCCTACGACAACCACTCTTTCTTCGATGAACTAAATCTATGTTCAGCGAAGGCTACAAAATTTCAAAAAATCATGAACTATGTATCAAAATAGCACTAATCAACTGTAAAAAAACTGAGCTATAAGACACTTAAGTTGATTAGACTTTTTTTGAAGTATATTGAACTTTTTAATTAGTAGATTGAACTTTATTCAAAGATCTATTTAAACTAGATTTAGATATGATCGTAAGCGTGAAATGAGATATAATTCTTTATGACATATAAAATGAACTAAATATGCATAAGTTTTAGATGACAGTCTCTAATGACTATTCCATTGCTCCTGATGCAATATGTTTTGTACTTTTCGAAAATTTTTACCTCACGTGCTTCTGCGTAGGGGATATCATTACTTTAATAACATTTGCTACAGTTTATATAGTTCATATAGTTGTAAGTAATGTCACTGCACAAAATATAGCAATTTTATCTTCTACTTCCTCATTTTCTTATGCTAGCCGAGAGGGAATATTATTACGGGTATTCACATAACCTCAAAGACTCGAGCTCGTGAGGTAAACGATAAATCACATAGGTTAATATTTATTGTTGTTTAAAAGATATCGGGTCCATATTCGAACATGTTTACCTCCTACTCTGTGGAAAGTTTTCAATCAAACATTACTTTGTGAATTTTGCACAATTAAGTCTTTTACATGCCGGCTGACTTGAACTGTCAGTTTGACAGATCGACGCGCATGCGCAATGGCCTGGAGCGATGAATTGTGCTGAAAAGGGAGAAAAACTGAGAACGTGAAACGAGCCACCTCAAAATTAAAAATAATCATATCTCAGCTATACGTGCACAGATTCTATTGATGTTGGGCTTAAATGAAAGCTCTTTCGATCCTCATTCTCACATTTAATCGTAGATCTGCATGATTTCACCAAATACGGTGGGACAGAGAAAACATTATTCCCCCACTCCGCGGAAAATTGCCGCAGCTGTAAAGAGACTCGGAGAGTCGCTACGTCCAAAAAAAATAGTATATTACTCACCTAGGGAGGGAAAGTAGGCTATTCCAAACTGCGCGTGATATTGACACCCGAGCCGAAGGCGAGGGTGGCTAGAGCGCAGTTGGGGATGGCCTTTTTCCTTCCCGTGTGAGGTATGCTATTTTTCACCACCCCCTGCAACGGAAAGTAAAACTTTCCGATCACGCGACGGGACGAAAGTTTTACTTTCGGTGCAGGTGTGGTGAAAAATTTTTTTAATGTACTTGGCGCGAGACTCTACCGAGTCTCTTGATATTTTAAAGAAGGCTGTGTATAGCCGGACGGTACCGTCGTCCTAGTAGATTGACGGTAGTCAAATCTGATTGGATCGTGAACGGTAGGCGTGGCCTACCGGCAAGGAATTCGTCGGACGGTAGCAAACTTAAAAATTCTCCTGCACCGGCCTTTCTAACGGATTACCGGCATGCATTTTGCCGGACGGTAGACCCAGGACCTACCGGCAACAATCGTGCCGGACGGTAGTGAACTTGTAATTTTTTGTCCAGGTAAATCACCGATATATGAATTAATGGACTCGTTCTGCTTTTTGAATCGACCAAAATATATATTATAACCAATGTTATTACACAAATGAAAATGTGTGCAAAGAAACCCTGTCTATAAGTGATTTGAGCCCGACAATCGTTCGTATGTATGTACATACATACCAGTAGCAAGGTCAACGTTAAAAACAATTACAAGTTCGCTACCCTCCGGCAAGATTGTTGCCGGTAGGACCTGGGTCTACCGTCCGGCAAAATGCATGCCGGTAGGATAGCCGATGTGTAGAAAAAATTACAAGTTCACTACCGTCCGGCAAGATTGTTCCGGTAGGACCGGGATCTACCGTCCGGCAGAATGCATGCCGGTAATCCGTTAGAAAGGCCGGTGCAGGAGAATTTTTAAGTTTGCTACCGTCCGACGAATTTTTTGCTGGTAGGCCACGCCTACCGTTCACGATCCAATCAGATTTGACTACCGTCAATCTACTAGGACGACGGTACCGTCCGGCTATACACAGCCTTCAAAGAATAGCTGTTTCACCCATGTAGATAATTTGCTACATGGCAGTTACAGGGTTAAACGAATGAGATGATTGGAGAACAGGGATTTCTTATGACGTAGAATATAAAATAAAGTCTATCGAAGTAACACGCATAGCCTCAACTTATAACCGTGTTCTGACTAGATGATACAAAAGTATAGAAAAGAACCCTTTGAAGTTCGACGCACTGTGTGGACACAGATATGAAGTAGACTATCAAATTTGAATAAACAGCGTTAACGTAGAATATTAAATAGAGTTAGTTGACGTCCATCGCATAGACCGTCAACTTACAGTCTCATTCTGACTAGATGATACCAAAGTATAGAGCAGAGTCTATCAAAGTCCAACAAACAGGGTAGACGTAGAATATAAAATTGTGCTTATTGAAGTCTGACGCACAGCGTAGACGTTGAATATAAAATAGAGTTCATACAAGCGAATTTATCAGAAGAGACGAACTCAAATTTTATTAAAATTTTATTTATTAAATTTTTAATTTTATTTAATTGTGATGTCCGTATGGGGTCACAACGAGAATGTTGTTGCCGTATGGATAGATATTATGGGGTTCGCTCCCGCTTTACGTGCGGGCACACAACTAAGGGAAGTGGTATGGCAGGTGATTGAATGATTGGTAGTGAGTAAATGATACTTTATGTTTATTGATAACAATTAAACTCGTACTCGTGAATGGTTAGTGAATAGTAATGAATGGGTGATTGGAAAGGAAAGGTTTTGAGTTAGGAAATAGAGTGTCGTTCTTAGAGAAGTTTGGTGATGATGATTAGGAATAAGGAAGATTGATTTAGAGTGAAGTGAATAGGTTGATGGTTGACGTAGAAGGAAGAAGTAGTTAGGTAGATGGTTGCCGAAGAAGTGTCGTGGTGAGGAATTAGAGGAATAAGGTAAACTAGGGATTTAGGTAAGGTGGGAGGCCACGTGTAGCTGAGGATGCATCAGGCCACCGGATGCATACTCAGCGGATTATCTAGTTGCTTGGAGGCTAGAGGAAATTATAGATAGGGTGACCGGATGTAGGTGAAAGATGAGGAAGGTGAAGTCTGGGACGTAACACCCCCCCCCCCCCCCCCGTTAAAGGGAACATAGGGGTGCAACACCTATGTGACCAAGGAAGTATGTGTGAAACGTGGATGTAGATTAGTATGAATTAAATGATGCAGATTTCCTTATTTACTAACATGACAAGAGTTATAGTTCTAGATTATGTACTAGATGAATGTAACACTTGTGTAGTGTGAATTGTGTAGTGAATGGACCGAGTAGTGTGGCATAAGCCTTTATTAGGTCCGATAGTACATATGGTAAAGTGTATGATATAGCGTGATTGTGAATTATTCCTAGATCTAGAGGAGAAAAGATAGCAAGGGTAATTGAAAGGTTTTCCGGTACACTCGCTCAACCAGGGTATTCCCGAAATGTACAAGACATTATTGAGCGGATGCATCGCTACATTTACGATCTTCTATGCTCTACAGGTTGCTTAATTAATAGAAATTCCTTGATATACTTGACCTAACCAGGTCATAAAAATTTCGAACTTTGAAAAGTAGACTTGAATAGTATTGAAGTTAAGGTATGCTTCAATTCTAATGATTCTACCCCTACATTAGCCTACCCTGTCTAGATCTCATATGCTTATATTCTTATTTATTTCTGTTAGAATTATTTACTTGACTATCGTACTGCCTTCAAACATTACTTCATTCGAATTATATAAGCGAGTATAATTGAAAGAGTATTATGTTATGTCAGGTTGTTATCAGTTCACAGCTGGGAGGTGTCAAGTTCAAAACATGAGTTCGCTGACTCGCTGGCGAGAGCCTGTGTTGCTGCTGTGTGCATACAATTATTATACTAGTGTTCTGATGTCTGGCTTCTATAGATATATGTTTGTAAAGAGATGGTACAAAATTTTTTTTTTTTTGGTACACTAGATTAGGATTACTCTCGAAGTGTTTGGCACTGTCTAGTGTCCATTAACCTAGGCGATACCATTGATAGATTGCCAGAGGCATTTTCCGAACCTTATTTAAAAGAAGGTTGTAATTTCTGTGCGTTCCAACGGGTGTGTTTGGGCTAGGGTTAAAGCCAAAGGTTGAGGTTTTAGGGACTTTGTGTGTTGTATTTCCCTGGTTGTTACGGGTTCTGTAGCAGGAAGGGGTGGTGGAAGTGTTTCCGTGGGAAAATTACGTATTGAATCTCGAGTTCTTGTATTAAAGTGTGGGTGTACTATTTCGAGCTCCATTGGCGACTTGTGAGGGGTGTTTCTGGTACGCCTGTTGTGTTTGCGTCTCTTACACGGACAAGATTTTACAATCTTAAGAATTGCACTGAACGCGGGGAATCTATATAGGAGATACACTATTCCGAACGAGCCTAGTCCTATTCCGGCGAATGCGAGGGTGCTTTTTAAACTACTTGTTTCCTGTTTATCGCGGTGGTGTGTAGAGATTTCCGTCGCTTGTTTGATTATCTCTTTTAGGGCTATCCCGTTAGCTTCTAGATCGTTCGAGTTAAGATGTAAAGGTTTATAGGTGTGGAAAATTGGGACAGATGATAGGTTAGTCGAATGGTTCTTGCTTAGGTCGCTGTAAATTTCCGTTGGATTAAGTGTACATTCTGGAACGAATGCTCGGTATTCCGAGGAAGTGAAGGTGTTTGTTGTTGATAGTGTTAAAGATTGTGAAGACGCTTTACATTGATCATTAAGGCGTAATATTCCGGTTCCCTCTAGTGTAACGCGGTCAGGGTTAGGATTTGTGCATGTTATATGCAGGATTTCGGGTTCGGCTAAGGAGTAGATCCACATGTTTGGCGTGTGTAATGCTGACCAATATGGTCCGTCAAAAGATGTTAGTCTAACGTTGCAGGTGTTTGAATCTATAGGCGGCTTATTCAGGAATAGCGCGATTTCGCAAGTTTGATGAGCGTTTGTGCGGTATGTCGGTTGGTGCTGTTCGCATATATAAATTTCCTGTGACATCTTACAGCGTGTGAGGTCTGACGCTGTTATCTGTAAGTAGGAGCTACGGTCTGAATTCATCGCGAGATAGTCTTCACTTGGTATTATGTACGCAAATTTGTTTTGTGAGTTGTCGAAGTTTTGTTTAACGGGTATCGGAAGCAAATGGTAAAGGTGGAATGTGATTTCCGTTAGGATTGGTATTGAGAGTACGTATATTATGTTAGGCTCACTGTACACGATGTTTAGTTCTGATAGTCTGATCAGCTCTTCCGCGTATCCGTTTCGTAAGGGTGTGGGGAACTGTAGGAGTGGTTTCAGGGTTTGGATATATTGTAGGCTAGTGATGAGTTGTTCAGGAGTTAGTAGCTTTGGGTGTAGGATTCCCTGTTTTGCGAATAGGATTGCATCTATTATGTTGTTTAAGTCCATCTCGTATTCGTTAGTCATTTTGTCCAATTTATTGAGGTGTTTCAGTAATTCTATCATTAGTAGATTTTTATCTGTTTGTGACTTTAGTGTTGCCGTTATTCCATTATAGAATTTTATCTGTTCGTCCATTTCTTCTATATGACTGTTAATATTATCTATTTCCTCCTGTTGCGTGCCTAGCATAGACTGTACAATGTGTGTCTGGTTGGCTAACA
This sequence comes from Macrophya alboannulata, assembly GCA_949628255.1. NCBI lineage: Eukaryota > Metazoa > Arthropoda > Insecta > Hymenoptera > Tenthredinidae > Macrophya > Macrophya alboannulata. The sequence goes on along the minus strand of OX451207.1, from coordinate 31,164,007 downwards.
GTGTTGCTACGTGGTTCGTATCGTTAAATAATCTGTCAATTTGTTTATTGTAATATTCCCCGTCGCTGGCTGTTAGAGTTCCGTATAATGTTTTTTGTATGGATCCCGTAAAGTCGTACCAACCCCGCTTGATGCGCGTGTGTGCAAGTTGTGCTAATCTACTGTGCGTTTGATCTGTTTCTTGGTATCCTAACAGGTTTTCAATTTGGTCTTCGTACTTCGATATGGTTATCAATCGGTTGCTTGCTAGATTAACGACGTCTTGAATATCACATGCTTTCCCTACCTCGTTACAGCGTTTATTGATTAGGTTGCAGTATCTCTGTAGTTTGTCCGATTCGTCCGTGAATTTCCGTATGTTCAAGAAGTTTACCAATTTCCACTTATCGGTGAATGTGCGTAAGTTTTCCTGCTGCTCGTAATAGATGCCTGGGTTTTCCTTGAATCTTGAGACATCGTACGGTTTGTCGGTCGCGGCTGGACTCGCTAGTCCGGTCCTGTAAGGCATAGGGTTTAATTCCAGTGAGGCCGTCTTGGCAGTTTGTTAGAAATCTACTGTACGTGTCACGTTGCGGTCCTATCTCCTCACTCATGGCGTCTAGTGTTCCTCAGTACCTCGAAGCTGGTTCAGCGGTTCTAATATCGTGGAAAGTGTACTGTGTGTCATGGCGCGAGGCGCTGCTATGGCTTTTATTCATTCGTTACTGGACTCTTGTACGAAACGCTACTATTTCTCGACGAGTAATTGTGATGACCGAATTAAATCAGGAGGCCATTTTAGCCGGTGTTTTATCGGCATCTTTTAACTGGGTAGGGGTGCGGGATATGGATCCTAGTGGGTTTAAGTCGTGGTTTGACAGCCAGTGGGCCGGCGTCAAGTGCGTTAAAGGGTCCATCATCATGCTATACTGTCGGACTAAAGGAGTTTGTCTCCGGTGCTATCTAACAACGTAAGTGGCTTCGGGCTCGTGCCTATATCTACGTCTTCCTACTAACGTATGTTTATCACTGTTATCGCTAAGTTTTTCTCTTTTCGGTCCCTTTGCAGGATATCTACCGAGGACATCATAGGCTGCGTCGACGTGCATCGCACTGTTGTCGGCACCGGGCGGAGCCCGCTGACCGAGTGCTGCAGGTGTCGACGACTTCTGGCAGATGCAGTGTCTCCAACAGGGTGTTCGCGGTGCGAACGCATGCTCTTCCTATTGAAGCACGTGGCCGAGAAAGTCTATCTGAATTCTTATTGAAAGGAAAATTCAAAATCTGTAGCAACGGTGTAACAATATACGGTTGCTAGTTTGTTTGTCTAATTATGTGTGTTTCATTGATTGGAATCCTTGATTTCCCTGGCTGTGTTACCTGAGTCACGTCAAGGTTTATTCGGTTCTGTCGCCAGTTTTAGTTTGTTGAGGTGAACGAGCTTGGTTTTGTTGGGTGTTAGGCAGATCTCGGCGTTTATCCCATCGATTATTTCCTTGATTGCGTATGGACCTTTATAGTGGTCCTCGAATTTTGTGCGACCTTCATTCAGTAGGAATACTTTCTGTCCGGCTTCGAATATATGTTTGTTGAGTTTATTATCGTAATACGTTTTTGATTTTTGCTTCGCGTCTTTTAGGTTCTGAGCTGCCCGTTTACGCACATCCGTTAGGTTCGTTAATAAGTCGAGGATGAACGAGTCGTATGTGTTGGTTGTAGCTATAGTCGCTCTTAAATCCGACGGCAGGCGGGCTTCCTTACCAAAGATAAGCTGGTGCGGTGTATAGCTCGTGCCCTCGTGTACCGCGGCGTTGTAACAGAAGACTGCGAAACGTATGTACTTGTCCCAATCCTTACCGACTTTCGTGTAATGTTTCAAGTGTTCAATTAATACAAGATGGCTGCGTTCCAATGAACCGTTTGATTGCGGTCGGTACGCGGTAGTCCTCACTTGTTTGATCTTGAATAACTTGCAAATTTGTTTAATTGTCGCGCTCATAAAATTTCGTCCCTGGTCCGTTAAGATTATTCGCGGGGCTCCGTAGCGTGTTATGTATTCGTTCGTGAACGCCGCGCCTATCGTCTGAGCTGTCGCGTTGGGTACAGGTATCGCGTCTAAGAACTTCGTTAGGTTACATTGGATCGTTAACAAATATTGGTTGTTTAATTCCGTGGTTGGTAGTGGGCCTACGATGTCGAGAGCAACCTTGTCGAACGCGTCTGCTGGGGTATCCGTAATTACCATGGGTAGCTTGGTTTTCACCCTGACTAGCTTTTTCCTTTGGCAACTATCGCAAGATTTAATGAATTCCTGCACCTGAGTTTTTAAGTTGGGCCAATAATAACGTTCCCTGATTCTATTGTAGGTTTTCGCTACGCCTTGATGACCGCCTAGTAGTGATTCGTGATATTCCTTGATTATGTTCTTGCGTTCTGGTTCCTCAGGTGTGACAGTTTCGTTAGCGCAAAGCTTAATTCTTATGTCTGTATTCCCAAAAATGTAATAAAATAGTCTCCTGACAGTAGTCCACCGGAGGACTTCTAGACCCGGATTTGTTTTAGGAAAAGAAAATGCGTTGATGTTGTACGTGTGCAGGAGCTGTTTTAATCTGGTTAGAGTGTAGTAGAGGTCTTCTAGATCAATTCTGTCATTGTGTTGTGTTTTGACTACTAAGGTTATGATATATTTATTTCCGGCTTTTGATAAGGCAATTCCGCGCTTGTTGGGTGTATTGATAGTGAAGGTTTCCTTTCGCAGCAAGTCCCTTTCTATCAGCTGTTTGGCCAGCTCGTCGTTCCATGCGCATTCCGCAGGTACGCAATGTACAATGTTCGCCTTTTTCATAAATATTCCGTCTCTAGATTCCACTACATTATCCACGGGTGCTATAGTCTCTAGGTTGTTAGTGAACTCCTCGAAAGTAAGTGTGTCTCTGTCTTGCTCTTGCGGCAAGTCCGAGGTGTATGGTGGTTGCTGCTCGTATAGCCTAATCTCGAAGGGAGGTGTAAATATTTTTTTTATTATTTCCTTAATTCGTTCCCAGTTCAGGTTATCTTCTTCGCTATCTAGTTTTGTCATAGCTAAATTGTGTATGCCTTCGTCTCCGCATATGTATCGTAGTGTTTTCAAACATTTCTCTAATGCTTCGTAGGTTGTCCTATCCTTGTCTCTTTCCTTCGTTATCAAGTAAAACACGAATCTGCTTTCATGGTGTAGGACTCCTACTCCGCCTATCTGAGTATTAAAACTCTTTAACCTCTCTATCTGACCGAATTTTAGCTTAAATTGTTTACTTATTCCCTTTTCCATTACGTAGTCTTGCGCTGTGCAGTGTACCAGTGAATATTTCGCGGGCGCTTGGAATATGTTTCCAGTAGCCGGTCGTATATTGGTTGATTTGTAGTGTTTGAGAGTCCCTGTGCCCGTACTTTCGTCGTGTGTGGAGTCAATGCTATCTGTCGCATCTGAGCTAGTTATGTTTCGTGCCGGCGGCTGTATAGATTCGCTTTCTGATAGAGTAAGATCTGAGACTGTGTTAAAGTCGGCTGTGCTATCAGAGCTTGTTTCGGTGCCGAGCTTAGGTACGGGATTTCGTTTGTGTTGTTGTGTCCGTGAGTCAGGGTCGTCCTCCGATCGTGTGAGCATAGCTGGAGGGGTATCAGGTTTCGGGAGGCGAGGGGATACCGTAGGTGCGCGTGTATGATCATCCGTAGTAGTTTCGCACGGCTGCTGCTTATCTGATTCGTGAGGTATTTTCGGTATCATGGAGTTTTCCAATCTGCAGATGGTGATTTTAATGTCTGTATCCTTAAATATGTAGTGGATCATGCGGTTTATCATATCCCAGCTAAGTTTGTCTAAACCGCAGCCTAGTTTGGGTATAGAGACGGATTTCTGTTCGTGTTTGATTAATGTTGCTTTTAGTTTAACTAACGTGTTGTACATCGTTTCGTTCGTTGGTTTGTCAAAGTATCGTTCCTTTGTAACCAGATTATAGATCGTACGTCGGGGGTACTGAACCATAATAATGTCCGTAACTTGAGGGTTCATGGATCTTAGCCTTTTGCGTTGGATGAGTCCGCACTTACCATCTGATCCGCGATACCCTGCGATGCTTGGCAGTCGGCTGATATACAGTGAGCTATATTGTCTTTTTGTGTTAGTAAGTCTGCGTCTATTTCTTTGATAAATCTGTTCTGCGTTAGCGGAAGGAAATCTAAATCTACAAGGAACTGGCCATACGGTGGTGTGGAGCCCGGAATTTCGCTCGTAGAGGTGCCAGGTTGAGGGTTGCGTGTCGTGTCCCGTAACTGAGGTCTTCGGGTATCACCCGAGTTCGGCGCAGAGTCTGCAGCGGGTCTGTTAGCCGAGCTGGACAGTCTTTTATATAGTATCTTGCGCCTGGACATCGAAGTTGTTGCGGTAGTTTTTGAGCGATCTCCCGTATTACTATCCAATTCTAACGGTTTCTTCCTTGGCGCGGGGTTACTTGAGGATTCTGTGATTCTTTTACGCTTAGGGAGTGTAGCTCTAAACGGAATGAGTTTTATGTCTGAGTCGTCCGTCAAGCAAGGGGAGCCTAGAGGTTTGGTGAACTTTTCCTGTGGCGCTTGGTTACTTGAGGACTCCGTCATTCGGAACCGTTTAGGCGGTTTACACGTTTCGGGGTACCTGTCGCGCGTCATCTCGGTATCCGAGCTGTCTATTGTTATAATGTCTTGCGGAATGGATTCCGTCATCGTTTTTTCCGTTTTTCGTAACTTGGTGGGAGCTGGATTCGCGGAACTCTCTGTATCCTGTCTCGGACGGCTCGGGAATTGGTGCGTCAATTTTGTACGTTTATTTATCTCGGTTCCCGTAGTGTTTGATTCCGATCGTAGGCGTTTACCATCTAGTGGTAGTGCTTGCGCTGTCTCAGTAGGGGGGTTTCTCGATAGCGCGTCCGCGTTTAAGTTAATCTGCCCCTTTTTATAAACTACCGTGTATGTATATTCATCAAGCGTCAGTCGCCACCTCAGTAGACGTGATGTCGGACCCTAGTGTTCTGCAACCAGAGTAGCGGCTTGTGATCCGTGACAAGCGTGAATTGTCTCCCGTATAAATATGGTCTGAAATGTTTCACGGCGTATATAATGGCTGCTAATTCTTTGTCAGTTGTCGAGTAATTGATTTCGGCTTTTTGCAACGCCCTAGATGCGTAAGCTACCGGCAAATCTTCCCCGATTTTCCCTTGACTAAGGACCGCACCAATTGCGAAATTTGACGCGTCCGTTGTTAATACGAAGGGTTTGGTAAAATCAGGGTATTGAAGAATAGGTTCTGTGCAGAGACAATCCCGTAAGGTTTCGAAAGCTAGTTGATGCTCGGACGTCCAAAGAAAAGTCGTATTCTTTTTCAATAAATTATTTATCGGCTTCGCGGTTTTCGCTAGATGGGGAATGAATCTCCGGTAGTACCCGATTAATCCTAAAAACTGTTTTATCTGCTTAGCGTTCTTTGGGACCGGGTAGTTCTTTACGGCCGATATCTTGTCGGGATTAGGTTTTACCCCGTCTTTCGTAATAATGTGTCCTAGATATGCTACTTCCGTTCGCAGGAACTCACATTTGTCCGGTTGCAGAGTAAGCCCTGCGTATGCTAATCTTTCCATTAGTTTCCTGAACTTTATCGCGTGTTTTTCTAAAGATCTCGCATAAATTACTATGTCGTCTAGGTACACAAAAATCTCGTTCCCCTGTAGACCCGAAAGTATTTGGTCCATCAAGCGTTGGAAGGTAGAGGGTGCGTTTTTTAAGCCGAAAGGCACCCGAGTGTACTGAAAATGGCCGTGAGGAGTCGAGAAGGCTGTTTTGGATTTGTGTTCGGGATGCATAGGTATCTGGTGGAAACCCGAGGCTAGATCTAGCGTGGTAAAGTATTTTGCGGAACCGCGTTGGTCCAGGATGTCGGTAATGTTTGGTAAGGGGTATGCATCCCCAACAGTTTTTTCGTTTAGTTTCCTGAAATCTATCACCATTCGCCATTTCTTGTTACCTTGTGCGTCTGGTTTCTTAGGCACGATCCAGATAGGTGAGTTGTAAGGGGACGTGGAGTGTTCGATAATGCCCTGATCAAGGAGTTTGCCTACCTGTGTTTTGATTTCCTCCTTGTGAACCTGCGGGTATCGGTATTGTTTAGTGTGTAGCGGCACGTCATCGGTGGTTGCTATCGTGTGGCTTATGACTTGAGTGTGTCCTAAGCTGTCACCCGGTAAGAAGAAAAGGTGGTTATATTCGTTAGCGAGATCTATCACCGACTGTTTTTCCTCTTCGTTCAGGTGATCTAGTCTGAGATTTTCCTTGAGGATATCGAGACGTTTCGCGTCGTGGTTAGGTGCGATTAAAAGATCATTATCGGCGCCGTTGTTGTGACGTTTACGTGCCGGTGTGTTCGTTTCGTCGCCGGCTGTGTATATGTATGAGTTTATCGCGAGTTCGTCAACCTCTTCTAGGGTTACCGCAGGCCGTGTTATCTCCGCAGCTGTTTCACTAAGGTTTATAACGTATGTGTAGGCCAGGCCCTGCCTGTTTGTCACGAGCGCGTTGCCCAGTAAGATGTGTGGGCCTAAATCTTGTCTATTAACTATCCCTACTTCCAACGATGGATTTGTTATTTCCAATGCTATTACCGACGCGGTTCGAGGTGGAATTGATACGATTTTTTCATTCAGAATTTCGAACGTTCCGTCATGTGTGGTTACTGTGTTGTTTACGAAGGAGATCATGGCATTTGTATTACGTAAGAATGTCATGCTCAGTATTCCCGATTCTGTAATGGGAAATGAGTCGTCTACCACGTGAAATTCTTCAGTACTGCTTCCAATTTGCATGTTTAAGCTTCCGAGTGTCTCTATCGATTCGTCTGTTATCCCGGTTATTTTTATCCTGTTTGATTGGTTAGGTATATTCTGCTTTACCGCGCTAAGTTTAATTACGTTTATATCGGCTCCGGTGTCGAGAAGGAAAGTGTCAGTTGCGTTTGCGAGTTGTGGTGCAGATATCTGGATTTTGGGGGTCCGTGCGCAGGATGTGTTTAGTATGCGATAGGTTTTGACGTTAGTGTTTTCGCCCCGGTAAGATAATGGGATGGCGCCTGTATTCCGAGAAAAGATCTGGTTATTTTTGAAACAAATGGTCGTATTCTCTGATCGTAAGTCCGCGCCTAGGATCTCGTCTTCTTTAATAGGAAATAGGTTATCCACTAAATGGAATTCGTGGCGGGTGCCGGCGAATTCCAAATCAATGCTGCCGAGTGTTTTCACGAGTCCCGGACCTATTCCCTTGATCAGTCGCGTATCTGCCGGTGTAAGACGCGTGTCCGGTGCAATCACTCCGAACTTGATAACATTAATATTCGCGCCTGTGTCTACTAATAGTGACGCGGTTTTCCCGATTATCTGTTTTGAATCTATTATAATTGCTGGCGATCCGAGAAGTACTTTCCTGCTGTAACCGGACGCTCTTCCCTGCCTAGGGACGTCGCGGCGTCCGTGCGACGATCCCGTGTCTAGTTTAAATTGTCGTTTAGTTCCGTATTTTCGTTTACCGCGACGTTGATTCGCGTATTATTTCCGTGTTGAATGTCTGACCTATCACGATTTCGTTGATTTTGCGAGCTATTGTAATTCCGACGAGGATTGGGCGTATTCTGATTGTAACTAGAGTTTCTGTTATTGTGGAAATTATGTTTAGGTCGGTGTTGAGGGTCGCGCCGGCCCTGAGGATTCCGCGCACGACATTCGTTGAACGTATGACCTGTCATTTTACAGAATGTGCAGTATTTATTATTATTACGCTCTCTCGTTCGGCAGTTATCAATGGTATGGCCCAAGTTTTTACAGTAATTACAACTCAGGCTTCTTCGATTATTTGACCTAGAGGTGTGGTTTAGACCCCACCTGTTACTATCATCTACTGTATTACGTCTAGTGTAGTTGGATATCGCTTGACTCGTCGAGGTGGCATTGTCAGGTGGCCTCAAGGCCTTTCTATCGTCTATAAGTTTTTCAAATCGAACTGCTAGATCTATTGCTTCACGTAACGTTCCCGGGCTTTGATTCGTTACTCTCGACTCGAGTTCGTCTTTTAATCCGCGTATAAATGCTCGTCCGGCTATATCTTTTATGAATCTGGTAAACATAACGACATATTCCGGGCTCGCGGAGTTCCCGAGAAGTTCCAAAGCTGTCTCGACGAGTCCCTCGATTCGCATGCCGAACTCTAGCGCTCTCTCATTCCGGTTCTGCACTGCTCGCGTAATTTGCGCCTGGATATCCGGCAGACTGTCTCTAGGTTTATATGCGCGTCTCAAGTCTGTTAATATGTTGTCTAGAGTGTTAAGGCTGTTCTTATTTATGTACCGTTCCGCGGGGCCTTCAATTTTTACGGCTACAAGGCTAGTGAATAAAGGTAAATCTCTCGTGCTGACTACATTCTTAACGTTCTCTACTTTGCGGATAAATGACTCTACCGGCATGTTAGTACCGTTGAAGTTCGGCAATAATGATATCGCCGCTTACAGTGGCAGAAACGGACTGGGAGTGGCTTCGTCAGTCATTATATTCAAGTAATTCTATGCACGGAAAGAAATCCTTCAGGCCTGTTAAAAATACCATTCTGGTCGAGAAATATAGTAAAGTTGGAGAGGAATTCTGCTTTGATTGAGTAAACGAATAGTACTATTGGAAGGCCTAAGTTGCTGGATGCCCCTTACAAATATAGTTGTTTATATTTCGCTAAACCATTCATTTGAATAGAAAGTTTGGACGACTGTGGCTTAGTTATCCTGACTAGATACAAAAATTGCAGAAATAGATAATAAGTATGTGAGCACTATTATTCTGATGTTCCTCAGGTTCATAATTTGGTATTGCTGTATCACTGAAACCCGATGCTCGCTACTTGGTGAATAACTATACCGAATATCTGAGTTCACTAGTATAGCTGATCAACTTATAATGCATCGTACCAGCTGAGATTTACCGAAGCCAATATCACTAATGCGACTACATTATAGGGTCTGCAGATTTAACCGTACGGGTGTAGCTGGCAGAACCTTATTTTATTTCGAGATTCGTCTGCTAACTAGAACAGTATCGCTACATCGTGTATAATGTAACGTGACCTGCTTGCCTTAGCTATTCATCATATCTTAGTCAAATGTACCGCATGCAAGCTTCGGCGAGTTCAGGAATTGACGGTCTCGTTAGTTCCTATCCGGCAACAAACTTCATTCGGGAGTGAAGATTCAAGTGATTCGGACGTTACACGGCTTGTTTTAGTTCCATCATATATTCGTACGACAATGGATGATTTCGTGAAAAACACTCGCAAAGTATAAGATATCTATAGCGCATAAAGCTCATATAAATAAATACCGTTTGTAACTATACATATCAATTTGTATCCTTTCTTTAGACGAGCTAAAAAAGATGTTTTCCGCTTTACCCTCCTTTCATTATAATCTAATTATGTAGGGGAAAGTCGGGCACAACGGACCTCCTTAGAAAAATTTGTGATATTATAAAAATTTATCCATTTTTTCAATCTTATCCTTATTCAATGACAACTACTTTTTAGATAATAATTGTTACAATTTTTTGTGAATTTTTTCATAGTTACATCTATAAACAATAATCACAAATATATAGGCTATTTGTGATTATTGTTTAGAAATATAACTCTTAAAGAAATTCAAAATTTGAACAATTGTTACGTGAAAAGTAGTTTTAATTGAATCAAGATAGAATTAAAAAACTGGATTAATTTTTATAAAATCATAAAATTTTTTTAGGGGGGTCTTCTGTGCCCACCCTCCCCAGTAGTATATTACGATACTATATATGAGCATAGCTAGTCTTCCAAAATATATATATTTCACACAACTAGATCCGTATTGATGTTGCTACAATACCGAGATCGTTCAAGTACCCAAAAAATGAAGATGCATTTAGTGTATGGTTACACAGGTCTAGCGGTCGCATGCAGTGTAGTATAGGCATCACAGCTATACTAATATAATTGATTCGCACGCTCGTGATTTTGTCTGTTACTGCGATACTTTCTAACCGTGCTGCTATCATTCGCAATATCGATATCCTTCTAATATAGTGAATCTATAGTAACAATAAACACTAGCCAAAAATGTATAAGTTGAATAGCAATGCGGTATGGCAGTGGCTGAGACAGCGGTTCATTATGGTTGATCAAAGTAGAAATATCGCTAATAGCCCGAAAGATTTTTTTCCGTGTGCTTATACAGAACAATGAGTGTAGCAATCTCCTAACTCTAGTTAGGCTGAAATATTATATAGATATTGGCGAGACTTACAATGCACCGATGATCACGAATGCTGTCAAGGCAGCTTGCATTTCCTTGCGGCGTACGGTTAGGTGTAGATTGACTTCCTGGCTAATCGGTGTTATGTCGGTTTGCTGTCGACTTCTTTTCGGTGCTTAGAGATGAGCGGCTGGAGTGTGGCTGAAGGAATTCCGTTGGTTTGTAGATGGGTTCTCGTGGCTTCGTAGATTATGAATTCGGCTCGTCGGCTTATTGAAAATGCGAGAGCGATTATTTGTTTGTAGATTCGTAGATTTTTGCTTCGTAGATTTGTGAACTTGGCTCGTCGGCTTATTGATGATGCGAGAGCAATGATTTGTAGAATTGGCTCGTCGGCTTATTGATGATGCGAGAGCAATGATTTGTAGAATTGGCTCGTCGGCTTATTGATGATGCGAGAGCAATGATTTGTAGAATTGGCTCGTCGGCTTATTGATGATGCGAGAGCAATGATTTGTAGAATTGGCTCGTCGGCTTATTGATGATGCGAGAGCAATGATTTGTAGAATTGTATTTGCCACTGCCACTAATTGTGTTATTGTTCCTATTCACTGCAACTGAACTTTGATTTTTCACTCTCTAACTTCACCCGTTTGGTTATCGTCACTCACTTTCACTATTTTCACTTTACAGTCACTTTACATAGTCATTTCACCAGCTGTGATGATTCTTGACTTGTAAGTTCCGTGTATATATCACGATTTGTCACCTTTAACTTTGTATTTCGCGTACTATCCTCAGAAGCGAAAGGAGGTACTGCTGCTACTAGTTATGACTGGTGTTATTCGCTTTAATAGATACTTCTGAATAACTTTTTACTTTTCACAATCACGCACTACCCGTAGAAGCGAGAGGTGTTTCTGCTGCCACCAGTTGTGACTGGTGTTATCTACTTTAGTAGATACTTCTGAAGAACTTTTTACGTTTCACAATCACGCACTACCCTTAGAAGCGGGAGGAGGTACCGCTGCCACCAGTTGTCATGTCCGTATGGGGTCACAACGAGAATGTTGTTGCCGTATGGATAGATATTATGGGGTTCGCTCCCGCTTTACGTGCGGGCGCACAACTAAGGGAAGTGGTATGGCTGGTGATTGAATGATTGGTAGTGAGTAAATGATACTTTATGTTTATTGATAACAATTAAACTCGTACTCGTGAATGGTTAGTGAATAGTAATGAATGGGTGATTGGAAAGGAAAGGTTTTGAGTTAGGAAATAGAGTGTCGTTCTTAGAGAAGTTTGGTGATGATGATTAGGGATAAGGAAGATTGATTTAGAGTGAAGTGGATAGGTTGATGGTTGACGTAGAAGGAAGAAGTAGTTAGGTAGATGGTTGCCGAAGAAGTGTCGTGGTGAGGAATTAGAGGAATAAGGTAAACTAGGGATTTAGGTAAGGTGGGAGGCCACGTGTAGCTGAGGATGCATCAGGCCACCGGATGCATACTCAGCGGATTATCTAGTTGCTTGGAGGCTAGAGGAAATTATAGATAGGGTGACCGGATGTAGGTGGAAGATGAGGAAGGTGAAGTCTGGGACGTAACATAATAAATTTTAAATTTTATTTAATAAATTTTAAATTTTATTTAAAAAATTTTAAATTTTATTCAGTAAATTTTAAATTTTATTTAAAATTTGAGTTTGTCTCATCTGATAAATTCGCTTGTATGAATGTAAAGCACACGAACGATAGTTACTACAAACATAAAATAGAGTTCATCGTAGTCCAACAGTAGCACTTTGCTGGACTGGTCGGAGTCTTCACCGTTCCTTTATCAAAGCACATGGCGATCCTGTTATTATTCAGCTTCAGCGTCTTCTCTCAGGCTGTAACCCTCTACGAAATTGAATAATCCACAAGAAATCTCTGTTCTCCAATCATCTCATTCGTTTAATAAATCGAAGTGGCTATTCGTCCGGTAACTGGACGATTAATAAAAAATTATTCGTCCGGTAACTGGACGATTAATAAAAAATTATTCGTCCGGTAACTGGACGATTAATATAAAATTATTCGTCCGGTAATTAAAAAAAAACAATCCAAAATGGTATTTTTGGTGGAGTACTTTACAAATTTCAGCAATGTGAAACATTCTCTGGTAATTTTCGCGGAGTTACGCTCCGACACGACATCTACGCGGCGACGTGAAAGACTGAAGATCAACCAGTTGTTCGGTGAGTGAGAAACATCAGATTCCACATTTACTTACAGAGCACGAGAAGGCCGGTGAAATGTTACGGGCCTGGTTACGGGCGTATCAATTTTTCGATCGACACCGCCATAGGCTTAGGCGTTGCTTCTCATTCCTTATTTCACCCTACGAGCTGTTATTTGTAACATTAACAGCGTTAAGAATGCGTTTAAAATTTTATAAGGTCGTACATACATATGAGCCATTCCACCAAATCCTGTACGCAAATCCGCCCTCCAAATTTTTTATGTCTCTTTCACGTTATTTAGGTGTCAACAAAGTATCCATACGCGGCGACGTGAAAGACTGAAGATCAACCAGTTGTTCGGTGAATGAGAAATATCAGATTCCACATTTACTTACAGAGCAGGAGAAGGCCGGTGAAATGTTACGGGCCTGGTTACGGGCGTATCAATTTTTCGATCGACACCGCCATAGGCTTAGGCGTTGCTTCTCATTCCTTATTTCACCCTACGAGCTGTTATTTGTAACATTAACAGCGTTAAGAATGCGTTTAAAATTTTATAAGGTCGTACTTACATATATATATAATCTTGAAAAATGCGATACGTACAATTCTGAAGTGATATGATCACAAAAAGAATGATATAACTTCAACTCTTCAGTGCGAACATACGGAATTGTCGAAGTATTTTATAGGATAAAAGTATAAAATTTATAAAAAGCAACATAAATTAAAATATATATATATATTATTGTACATATACCTATATATATATACATAAAATATGAAGTATATGCATAAAATGTAAACATTAGGGTGATCCATTTCGATCATCCAAAATTGAACTTCCTACGAAAACGTTCGTTCTAGAATCGTTCATGAAATCATAGACAAAAGACGGCTAATTAAAAAAAAAATAAAAAAATAAAAAAAAATAATTCCTTTCTCGAGTTTACAGGGGTTGTACTTTCACTGGAAAAATTCTTGATGAAACTTAAAAATGTCATGATCAATCGGTTAATGAATTAGTTTGAAATTCCCCATACATGCGTGGTGGGGATTCAGATCCATCATTATAATAAAAATCAAATCATGTGTTGATTTTTTGGCAATTTCTGCACATCCAAAATTTTGTTTTTGGAGCCTTTCTCAGCTGTATACATGGTAGATGATACCAAGATAAACAGTAATCACATCTTATCGATGTCTTGTCTTGATTTGGCTCAGAATTTGCAGTATCAATCACAGTAGTATCTAAATCCGTTTGACAATTGCCACAACTCCATCGATCCCTTTTTTTTTTAGTTTTGTAAATATTTTGTACAAGATACCACGCATCTTGCGAGAAATATTTTTTAATCAACTCCAGATTTACTTCATCATCCAGGATCGCATGGCTGACGTGATCAGGCCGTGTTTCCACTAAATCTTCTTCTATTATCCGGCCATGCGATACAGCATTCTCAGCCACCACATTATCGACGAACCATAGCAACGTCGTCATAATTTTTTCTTGCTCACGTTTTTTGTTGAATGGCAGCTTCTTAGTTTTTGCGGTGTCGACAGCACGTTTCCTCGGCAGCCCAATGATTGTCTTCTCAGCTCCTTTAGGGCGGCCTCGTGGTTTTCGGGCGGGTGGCACGATGATTTTTGACAAATCAGGCGAAGCACTTTTGGCTCGATTCAAATTGCTCAAAGTTTCTTTATCCGGTATCAGTTCCACGTTGGGAGCAGTAGAAGTGGAGGCCTCACATGAATATTCCGCGTCACTTCGTGCTGCAGCTGCGGCTTCCGAAAATTCGGGATATTCTTCATTTTGAGACTCATGCGTGTCTATGGATGTCTGTAAGGTCAAAGCGTCCTCTTCATCAGGCCTCGTTACTGAGATTTCTCGGTTTTCCTGCCATGCTTTTTTAATGTCAGCTAAAACCCGATACGTTGTATGTATAGCTGACCGGATACTTCGGAAGCAAGCCCAGCAAGATCCTTTGTCACAAGCACCGCCTTTCGATACTTTTTATGTTGAGAAAGTATTCTTTTCTTTGTGACCGCCGATGTGATCGTAGAGGATAGTCTTTCGTGTGCTTCATCACAGTTCTCAAATAATCTCTGTCGCTTGAAATAGTATTCCCTGGTCCAACGTTCCTCGCAGATGCTTTCGTCGAACAGAACCATTCCCAAACGGTCTCGTACGGCGAAGATATGCCTGATAATATGAACATTTACCATTTACTACATAAACCATTTTACCAATTCACTACTGATAGTATTACACGTGATTCTCATGAATTTCGAATATTTGTTGTTTTTTTTTCAATATTTGAACATGATTTTTAAGGGTATTTGGAGGTGAAATTTAAAAGTGGTTACAAAAGAGTGCCAATGTAATTGATAGAGAATTGGGAACATTTATCCATTGCTCTCTAACTTCGATATATTCTATTATCGTATCACTGACCACTCAATTATGAATTGGATCATATACAAGGGGAGATATTCAGTTTTTAACGATTGGAACTCGATTTCCACGTGTTAATCAAATGGAAAATAGAAATTGCCGATGAGGCACCTCTTAGAATCATCCTACGGAGTGCCGGCTGTGGGATATTCTTAATGATACCACTAACCAACATTTCGAGTTGTATAACACGAGAAAAAAAACCTCGATGTTCAGGTGAAGTGGTATAATATAGACATAAGGAAATAATTATGATAAAAATTTGAAATTTCCAGAGTTTGTTTCCATCATTATAAGCATCATTATAAGAAACCTACCACGCTATACAATCACAAAGTCAGAATAATTTTTTTTTTATTGTCCTGAAATCTGAAAAAGCATGGGCTCACTAGGATTGAACAAACGATATAAAGTGTGCACGTCCTGAAATCAAAAATCGAAAAGTACTGACTTCCTATATTTACATAACTGCATCGAAGTATTCATGCCAATCAACTCACCAGCAGGGAAGTTTCATTGACGTGAAGAATGTACAACCACATGTAGTAGAGCTTGTGTCTACTGTATGATTGTCGTTGATCCTCAACCTGAAGACATTGTCCGCAATTGCATGTTCTTCAATATCGACGGTCGGCCGTTTACCAAGCTCCCGCTTAACAAAATCGAAGGCATATGTTGTTAATAATTTTGCATAAAAATCCTCCGCACTGCCATTTTTAAATTGCACGACTTTTTGTTTTTGGTAATTATATGCCGCTTTGTGGTCACGTTCGGTTTGCAGACAGTCTATTAGTATGAAAAAGTTATGGACGAACTCTTCTAAGGAGCTCCATCGCTTCACAACACTTTTAATTTTAGCGTTGAAGGATTCAATGCGATTATTAGTGATGTTCATAAAGTTGTTCTCCATATAATTCGACGATAAGGTCCATTCATCGCGAATCGGGTGCCAATCTTTATTGAAGTAATTAAGAACAGATGTCGGCAATAGCTTCATTTCGTCGTATAGGTCCATGTACTCACTCTCTGTTTTTGCATAAACCATTTTCTGGCAAATTTCTTTGGCATGATCTCGTTGGCCGGGCGTGATCCCAAGTTTGTCGCACGTAATTTCACGATGAAAGGTGCGCAGGGCATCAAACACGCATATCAATACTGTGGCCGATGGAAACTTGGTTTTGATAATGTCCCTCTCCAAAAGATCTTTATCTGCCATAAAGCATTTAATTCTATCCCATGTAGGATGAACCTTCTTAAAACAATCCATATACCATTCCATGCTTGCCTTATCCTCCGATATTAGTATGCATGTTCCAACAATCTCCGTACACCCTTGTGAGTCCTCTACGATCGTGATATAAACCGGAGCCCGTATTTCCAACAATTTATAAGTGGCATCTATACCGACAAATTCCGGAAATGCTGCCATTGCCGATTTCATGGCATTCGTAACAAAAAATAATCCTTTGAACATTCCAGCCTCTTCATATACGTGGCATTCAGCACCTAAAATAAACATCATAATTGAAGCCGTGGCTTCGACATCGTAATTATAATCGGGCTCCAAGCAATTTTTGTTCCAAATATTTTCACAAAAATACTTCGAAATATAGGATCCCGAAATGAATTTTCCTAGAGAATCAAATTTGTTAGAACATTATTCGAAAAAAATGTCGTTCTTGAGATATTTCAATTGGAGCGTCTGTATTATAAATTACGTAGTCTCGTGTTAATTAAATGGGAAAAATCAGCTCTTAGAATTGAGCTCACTTTATATGTATGTAGCCAATCTTGTGGGGGTGTTCATTTAACATCGAATACTGACCTATCAGAGGGTATCAGACGTAAAAAGTGTAGTTGTTGAAGAGGTATTCAATTGTCGGTTGATATTATACCTATAGCGCAGAAGCAGCCGAAAAATCCACTGCAACAGAGCTGCAAACTAAACGTGACAAATAACAATCATATACTGAACCTCTAAATGTATAATGACATTGTAATGAATTCAAACAATAGAAGACCATTTGTTTAAATGTGTGAATTACTCATAGGTATACAAAAATTATGGGTATGGCTTGAAATCAGTTTCAAAAT
Organism: Macrophya alboannulata; assembly: GCA_949628255.1. Lineage (NCBI taxonomy): Eukaryota > Metazoa > Arthropoda > Insecta > Hymenoptera > Tenthredinidae > Macrophya > Macrophya alboannulata. The sequence goes on along the minus strand of OX451207.1, from coordinate 31,146,941 downwards.
TTTATAATAATTAATTTATCAATATTACAACTACAAGTTTGAACGCGTTACAACGCTTTCACGCATTCGGAGGTTGGGTAAGATTGTCCTTTAGTCATTTAACGGCAAATTGAAAAGTTAGATACCGTTGTCAATTATCATGTGCAGTTTGCGGCTCTCCCGTAATGGTTCTCTTGGCTGCTTTTGCTCTATCAACCTAATTGAATTTTCAAAAATCCTACTGTTCCACCATCAACCGCGCCAAGTTTACATACGTAATTTGAACTTCATCAACCGAAATATACATATAATATTAAGCCAACGCGGGGATCACGTAATTGCAACACCGTCCGAGCTCACCGTATTTTTCCTTGAGAATCTTGATAGTGGCTGGAAGATTATTTTCATCTCCTTTCCGGGCAGCTATGTTCGACAGATCTTTTAAAAGTACGATTTTGTTGGTTGCAGCCTCGATTTGTTTTTTAACTTTCTTACGATTAGCGTCCAGATTCAGAAGGTTTGCCACTTTGTGTTTTTTTTCCGGGTTCAACCTCCTATTTTGAGGAAGATGTCGATACAAATTCTAAAAATGGAAACAATGAAAGCATCCAACCGTAATTGGTGTACAATTATCGATAATGAAATGAATATATGATTATACAATACACGGGGTGGGTGGCTTAAACCTATCAGGGACGATATTTTGAAACCAAATGAAGGTATCGAAGAATGTTTCCTACAAAAGTTACATGGTTGAAATACTCTTACCGAGGTCAACTCGACGCAGCCTTAGGTTTTTTCAGTGAAATTCAATATTTTGAGATTCAGGGTCGTACAGGGCGTTGAATTTTGCATAAAAGAATTCATACGGATGCATAGTCAGAAAGGATAATAGTTGCAAAGATAAAAGCTATGAGAGACAGAACTTTGCGGAACTTTCAAGTACGACAGCGAACTCAATCAGAACTCGACTTGTAGAATTACATAATGCCAAAAAAATTTGAAAATAATAATGGCTATGGCTATAACGTATAGAGGATTATAGAATTTTATTTGAACACATTCTACGTCATCTTCGATATTTTCACCTAGCCATTATTGTTTTTTTCATTGAAGGACCGACCATTGAGTCTTTCTGCAGGTCGAGTTGAGGGACTCGATTGAATTTTTTAATACCTGAACGTTTTCCCCTATGGAAGACTGTTGGGTTTTATTTGAAAAGATAAAGTTGACCTTGAATTACAAATTTTGTAGGAAACATTTTTTGTCCCTCTGTTTGGTTTTGAAATATTGCACTAAAAAGATTACAACCATCCACTATGTATACAGTAGTGAGCTATTTTCAAGGGGGGTACGAGAAAGAAGCTTAATTCATTCATAGACATATTGTCTATGATTCCTACATGAAATTATATATAAGCTAATTGGGAATCCTCATCCCGGTGTTAACGAATATGGGTAGAATAAGCCTCCATCTCTTCGGACCCCGGAAATAACTAATCCTGTATATAAAGAATTTACAAAAGAAAACAAAAATACTACACAATACCTTTGAGCATTCGTGGTTATGTTTGTTGTTCATTTCTGATATTTCTAACGCGTCGCCATCTTTTGTTACTTTCAAGCGAAATGAGGCATCGCATTGCTTTTGGAAAGTTCTATTAAATTGAGATCGCAAGTCAAAATTAATGTAATAGATAGTATTTTTGATTTGGCTAAAGTGAAGAGGAATTTAATTATTTCGACACTCACGCTGATGATCTTTGTCCGGTTGCTTGAGTCTTAAATTTTTTGCCCTCGTGGATGCAACAATATAATAACGAATAATATTTTAATCGATCGTTGATATGTTTCTTTATACCCCTTTTTCTACATTGTGGAATAGTGACTGCGTCACGGCGGTAATAAGTACAATATACTTTATCCTGGAATTTGTGCAGTCGTGTTTCAAAGTCTTCGAAACTTTGAAATTTCTGTCCGACCCCTAGCTCGGGATCAAGCGATACTGGATCTTCCTCCATATCACTTGGATCCTTAGAGGTTCTAGGATCGTCAACATCCAAATCGGCTGGAATGATTCATGAGCCATAAGGGTTATTTCATTCTTTAAATTCTTCATTACTCGCACGGTTTCAAAAATCCGTATGACATTTTACAGTGTTAACCACCCGAGACTGCACATTAAAGTATTCCTTTCTTGTCGTCCAAATTCAAAAATTATCCAAATTTCCAAATTTAATGTGGTTTTCACTTACGAATTGGCTCAAAATAAATTAAAAAAAAAAGTGTGTATGGTTTAGAATTTTACTTTTGTGAGATGCTGTATCATTGAGCACTTGTAATTTTGCACTTGGATAGAATTAGTTTTTACTAATTTCGTTTTACCCCTTCGATAACTTTTGAAGAAGACGATGTAACGAGTTCGTTGGGTGTTCAAATCACCAGCTCAAAAAAACAAGACAATCCGCACACACGAAAAACGTCATACAGCTTTTTGTTCAATTTTTATTATCATCGGCTTGGAAACAAACATTGTAATTCAGACTTAATATTAATATGTTTTTCATTTCGACGATAAAGACACGAACGTCGCATAATTGAATTAACATATTAGGTTTGTTCTCGTCACTTACACTTGTACACTTTCAAAACTTTTACCCTACTATCTTACACCTCCTATTGGATAGTTGTAGAAAGTGTAGCACAAGTGTACAAAAGTGTAGGCAGCGAGAACAAACCCTTTTGTTTTCAAGATTTCACCTGCATTGTAAATTTTTTCAGTCACAATATTTTTCCTGCAATGATCATAATTAGACTCTACAGGTTGGTCGAATTTAATAAACAAGTAAATCAAGATGTTCGTCAAAAAGTCTATCCTTCAAATAAAATGAAATTCTATAACGCATCTGTACACAATGTGTAGTGGTTTAAAATGACAACATAATCATTACTTACTTTCAGAATCACTACCGAGCATCTTCAATATAACTATTATGCACTCTAAAGATTTACATCAAGTACACAGTTCTTTCACGTGATATTTATCACTACTTTGTCTGTGCGCGCAATCATCAAACAGCGCGACTTGGTTGCAGCGAATTGCCGCGGGAGATGTCGTTAAGACTACCGGCCGCTCGTAACGCGCGATTCAGAACCGCTGCAGTTCCTACGGCGAATTTCTCTATCTGGGGCATTCTCTCTCAGAAATCGAAATCTTTCGGCACACTTCGATTACGGGCACACTTCGATTTTCATATCTCAAAAATTAATCTATTTAGAAAGATTCTGCACAACTAAATTTGTTCAAAATTGAACGCTCTATAAAAAAGGTCTCTTGTTCTTTTTCGAGAAATCTGTTTCTAAGCTGGTTATTGGTTATTAATAGTAATTATTCATGACTAACATGGAAACAGCTAGATTTGTCGAAAAAGACCGAGAGACCTCTTTTTATAGAGCGTTCAATTCTGAACAGAAGTAGTTATGCAGAATCTTTCTAAATAGATTAGTTTTTGAGATATAAAAATCGGAGTGTGCCACAAGAACATTTCCCATTTTATTTAAATGGGAAATAGAAAATCGCGATGATGCACCTCTTAATATCAATATTGAGAGCTCAAACTTTGACAGCATTTTTTTTCGTCATATGGAACAATATTTTCGATATAAATTTTGAAAAAAGAAATAGTCGGTTTTTTTGATACAGTCTAGGGGACACCCATGCGAAACCGACAGTGAATTGCACACTACCCTTGCGATTCTTTTCCAAGTTGGTAAGTTCGATGAGCTCTGGTTAAAAAAATACGAAATTACTGTAAATTCTGAAGATTCTGCATCGAGATATTCCTTCAAAAACCACATATCAAGATATGTAGGTATTCGGTTTTAAGTCTATAGAAACTCTCGCGCAAATTTCAGAGTGATTTTCTATTTTTTTTTCCTGATACTGGACATGTTATAGTCCAGAATATGTTACTGTGAGGTATTGGCCTTTGAATTGCATGCAACTATGACAATTGAGAGAAATTTTCTACGCATACGTTGCCCATTACGTATATAAAGAAAAAACCGCGGCCACCTCCAGTTTTCGATATTTCGAAAATGTTGAAGTAATGGCGAGAAAAAAAATCATGTAAGGAAAGATGAACAGCATGAATATGAGCGGCGAGGAATGATCAGATTCTCCTGCGAAAATTTTTTATTCTATTCAGTAATAAACCGAAATGATTGTTTTTTCGAATCAGCATTGAAACATCATTATTATTCTCGTGACTATTTGTCAATTTTTTATTGGTCTTCCGGAAACTGGAGAGGATCCTAATTTTTTTTGTTCACCTGTATATCAGGACGAACGTTTTCGTAAGAAGTTCAATTTCGGATGATCGAAAATTCAACTCGAAAGAGTTAAAGTTATATGATTCTTTTTGTGATCAAATCACGTCAGAATTGTAGGTATCGCATTTTTCAAGATTATATATATGAGCCATTCCACCAAATCCTGTACGCAAATCCGGCCTCCAAATTTTTTATGTTTCTTTCACATTATTTAGGTGTCAACGAAAGAGATTTCTCGAGTATCAAGGATCTCTGACTTCAGTTAATAGGGGTTTTCGTAATTATCAGATTTTGCTTCAAAATTTTTCATTCTAATCAAACAGTTCAAAAAATGCCTGAAAAAAAAATTAAAAACATGGTGTTTGATCGGAAATATTCTGAATTTTTCGAAAATAATGATCATTTATTTTTCACTTGTCATTTTCGTCGCAAAATTTAAAAAATAAGACTTAAAATATAAATTTCACCATAATCTCGATCGTTTTTTCAAAATCGGATTTTGCTTTTCTGAAAATTCAGAAAATTTCCGAGAAAAATCATGTCTGAAAATTTTCCGCTCGTTTACCTCCAAAAAACAGTTACGGTTTAAATAAAATTTTCGGGGTTTTTCTCATTATTTGTGCATTTCTTCATTTATTCTTGATCCAGAATATAACGAGCGGAAAATTCTTAGACATGATTTTCATCGGAAATTTCCTGAATTTTCAGAAAAAAAAATCCGATTTTCAAAAAACGATGGAGAACATGGCGAAATTTACATTTTAAGCCTTATTTTTTGAATTACGCGCTGAAAATGACAAATGAAAAAAAAATGATCATCATTTTCGAAAAATTCAGAAAATTTCCGATCAAACACCATGTTTTCAATTTTTTTTAAGGCATTTTTTGAACCGTTTAATTAGGATGAAAAATTTCGAAGCAAAATCCAATAATTACGAACACCCCTATTACCTGAAGTCAGGGATCTTTGATACTTTCAGCCGCGTAGATGTCGTGTCTGAGCGTAACTCCGCGAAAATTACCAGAGAATGTTTCACATTGCTGAAATTTGTAAAGTACTCCACCAAAAATACCATTTTGGATTGTTTTTTTTTAATTACCAGACGAATAATTTTATATTAATCGTCCAGTTACCGGACGAATAATTTTTTATTAATCGTCCAGTTACCGGACGAATAATTTTTTATTAATCGTCCAGTTACCGGACGAATAGCCACTTCGTTGATAAATTAATATATCTCATAGTAAAGTAAAGTTATAGCAATTTTTGACAATGGCATTATTCTTGGAGCACTGAAATAATATATACCAGTGTTTGTAGTTTCACATTATGAGGTTAGATCAGTTTGACAGCTACGGGCCGAGCTTTGCTTGTACGCCGTTCCGGCGCGGCGCGCTGCGGGGCGCTGTCGTTGCCAACGTAAACTGAGAATCGCCCAAACCGGTGTGACGTCGTAGCGGACGTTCGTGGGCAAATCTAGAGACTAGCAACGAGACGCTGTCATATACCCGAAAAGTTAAATACCCGAACCAGTCATATGCCCGAATCGTCAAATACCCGACCGACCAAACACCCGAATCGCCATTTTCCCGAACCGGTCAAATGTCCGAATCGTCATTTACCCGAACAGTCATATACCCGAATCGCAATTTACCCGAACGGGCAAATACCCGAATCGTCATTTACTCGAACCCGTCAAATGCCCGAATCGCCATTTACCCAAACAGTCGTATACCCGAATCGCCATTTACCCGAACGGGCAAATTCCCGAATCGCCATTTACCCGAACGGGCAAATTCCCGAATCGCCATTTACCCGAACCGTCAAATACCCGAATCGCCATTTACCAGAATGCGACAGCCTGGTTTCCATGAACGCAGTTTTGGGCGACAGCGACTTCAGCCAATCACAAGCGTTCCGCTCTGAGCTTCCACGATGGCTCTGGATTCAAATTATTTTGAATCATCAAAATTTCATTCGCCCGCCGAATTTACATGCTCAGTATGAATAATTAGAGAATAACTTAAACTGAGTGCTTAATTGAATTAAATAGCCAATTGAATGTCAGATAATTTTGTTTTATTTGCCATGATTAGACGAGTTTCATTTACACGAGTTACGTCAGTTATATTACAATAATTTCGCGCTACAAATAACGCTATACATACGTCAACTGGCTCAAATAATTTTCGAGAAAATTATATTACAATCAAACGAACAAACAATACTTTTTTGGATCAGAATTGTTCACGAAAACAAAGGGACGGTGAAATCAAAGTCTGTAAATTAGCAAACACCTCTTTGTAGGTGTATAGCGGGAAGAAGGAATGAATAACGGGCTAGCTAGTTCATATTTGAATAATTTATATTTTTACGTACAGCGCTCTCATGTACAGGTGATTGTAAGGTAATAATATATACATATAATGAGATACATAAATAAATGAGGTATGGTTCGATTTAATCAGCCATTCACGTTGAAGAAGTATTATTCACTAATCCTCCACCAACCTCTCCTCTTGAACTGCAACAGTTCGCGGCGATCGAAGTTTTGCGGTGTTGACTAGCACCAGTCTGTCTATCATCCTTGAGTCGCTGCAAACATTGTTTAGACACATTTATAGATATTGCAGTAGCAAATAGATATATTTACAGCGATAATTTTCCAAAATAATTATTTGTTGGCTCGGAAAAGAGCCACCAAAATATTGTTGTAACATATCACAGGAGTTTCGCTCGTAGCATATCCTTACCGGTTGCCTTTCCATCCTTCACAAGTGACCCTCATAAATATGCGAGAGCAGAGCTGTACTTAAATCACCGCACAGGCCATAACTGAAAATAGCTGAACATCTGATATCTGAAACATTTAAAAGCGTAATTGAAAACAAGAACGTCTATCTGCATCTGTGATTCAGAAAACCCCAATATTTTCCGAATTAAGGGATCGCTGCACCCCTAAATTACACGCGTATCGATCGGCCACAAACTCCGCAAATCACGTAGATTCAATCGGCCGCAAAGGCCGCGAATTACGCGGATTCGATCGGCCGCAAAGGCCGCGAATTACGTGGATTCGATCGGCCGCAAAGGCCGCGAATCACGTGGATTCGATCGACCGCAAAGGCCGGAAATAGTCCCTGGACTCGTCCGTGTCTTCATTATCTGAAAAGAATTTGTAATTAATATCAGCATTACTAATTAGCAGTGGAATTATAAGTATCGCATTCGATAGGTCGGTCTCGTTCAGAGTATGAACGATTTTTTTTTTTTTGCAGCCGCACCCCAATTCGACTCCAAATAATTAAAAAAAAAAAAGAGAAACAAAATACCTTGATTTTTCAAATCAACGTAGAGACTGATAAAGAAAAAAAAAACATTTAATTTCTTTTTTATCTTGTTCACATACCTAAGATTTATTCGATTCATCAAATCTGTCCGAGCTACACTGGAGTTGTTCGATTAGTGAATACCATTATAAAATTAAACGTGATTGGTCTAAGTTAGACTACAAGCCACCAAAGTTGATAAGGCTACCATATAGGTATAGTGATTGCGTTCTGTACCTCACTGATCAGAAGACAAAGTATTGAGAGCAAAGAGACTTTCTCGTTTGTCAAGTTTAGAGTACTCTAGACTATCTTCCACCGATCACGAAGCCTAGACAGGTATTTACCAATTGAAAAGTTCCAGTGCGGTGCAGTTGCGAAAGTGTAAAACGAACTCACCTGGTAGAAGGAAAAGAAGAAGTCCCTGTTGTGGATCCCCATCGGCAGAAACGTCGATCAAGTCTGCGACTGCAACTGCTGCTGATACAGACTCACACCGTGCCGAGTCAAGCTTGTGACATGTTTGCCCTTCTGAAATCTGTGGCTGGCAGATTACAATATGGGCACCTAATGTTCCCGAAGAGAGGGTTGTTGCCACCTGCGTATTCCCACGCCGTCCTGAGGATCTGGTTAGCACATAAGCTGCATAGCACGAGATGGAAGCACGGTATGCTGAGGTATGTGCTCTGGTTATCACGACACACGCAGCATAGTACGTCGTATGCAGCGGCATCGGCTGGCAGATTAGGAAGCGGTACGTCACGTGGCTCTGGATCGGGTTGGTTATCTAGGGCGGAATTAAAGAGAGGTTAGTTCGAGCTACGGTTTAAAATAATTCAGGCTTCGTACCATATACGTAATACTCCTGTATCGCCAGTCCCTGTAAATGCAAGCTTCATTGTTAAAGTGAGACAGACAATCTTTGCTGGGCATGGGTATCAGATCAGTGGACAGAGAGGATAGACATTAATTGTCTGCAACATGATTTCGAGCTTCTCCCGACCCCAACCGGTAATATGTAGGAGTATTACATATACGCTTCGTACACAGGGTAAGACATAAATCAAGGCAAAATAGGGTACTTTTGTTTGGAAAATAGGGGTCTTTTTTGGGGGGGTAATAAATGAGAGTTTTCCGTCAATTCATGTACAAAATTGAGAACATTATCTAAGGTACGTAGTATTCAATTTTAATGTTGTACAAACTATATTCGACATTATCGAAATACTTATATTTATTTCCTAAAACCGAAACAAGAATATACCTATATGCAGTACTAATATATGAACGGAAACTTAACTGTTTCAGTATTTTACTATACTTTTTGCAGCATATGTATATTAGGGTGGTCCTTATTTAGGACTCGGACGAATTTTTCATCAGACGCCCCCCAAATCGGCTCAAAATAATTCAAAAACAATTCCCTATTTTTTTCAGACTTTTATTCCAACTCTACCCCCCCCCCCCCCCCCCCCCCGGGAGGTCGGATCTCCCCATTTGAAATACACGTTTTTCGGCTATATTCTCAGTATATATTTTATGGTAAGGGTAATAATTGTTGAAGAAATCTGTAACTACGAGATTTTAGTGGGAATTGATTCTACTATCTGACAAAAAATTCACATCATCATACCGGGCAATCCAGACGACCTCTAAATCTGACGAATTGTACAAAAAAGTTAGATTAAGCGAGTGTGCAATTCTTCCAGATTGCCAAATTTACTTCAAAGATATGGGTAATTCCCCATCAATCCATCCAGTTATTCCAGATGACCCTCCCAGACATTGACAATAATTTTTGTAGTGTCCCGCCTGATTAATCGAAATTGTTTCCTTAAATTAGAGGCTTTTAGAAATTTTTCCGGGTCTTTTTGTAAGTTTTCGTAAATTTCGCTCTAGTGGACGTGTATTTAATGGAAATTTGTAAATTTCTTCGATATGCATTCAGCTGAAAAGCTGCTTAACTTGAGTCTCATGTAATATGAGTCACTGAACAAGAACTTCAGTCTCATGTAATATGAGTCACTGAACAAGAACCATCGTTGCAGTCGAATTTTTTGCCGCAAGTAGTAGAAAATCGTGAAAACGTGCTTTTTACGTCACAAATTATATTCCCGAAGACTTTTTTTTAATGTGAATCCAACGGGGAAAGCTTCCTAAAACACCTTTCGAATAAAACTATACATTCTCTAAGCAATTGATCCTCATTCATCATTTTCAACTCAAAACAATTAGTTAAAAGACTGAATAGATGAAAACAATTTACGTTCGAGCAAGTTAACAATCAACAGAATAATTGCGAAAAATGTATTCAAACAGGCTATAGATTTTCCATAATATTCGTTTCTACATGACATTATCTACTCATTTTTGTATTTGCACAATTTCAACAATCAATAATTAATTTCACCAAGTATAGTGAACTAATCACTGAACTCAGTTGTCATTTAAACCGAACTAAGATTGTTCCTCATTTCAAATTGTGCAGAAAAACAGAGAAATAATAAGTTGTAGATGTCATCGAAATGTATATTTTGAAAAATACATTCAGACTGTTAAAATAAATTTGTATTCACTTATCCTGTGGAATGTTGACGGACGCAAAGCAACTGTATTTTTCTGATGTGAACCCTGTCGGTTGCAAATTCTTTCAGTGCGAGTCCTTTGAAATATCATTTTTAACGTTCAAAGCACGTTTGCACGATTTTATATCACCTACAGCAGTTTTTCAGCCCGATCCGACTCGGAAATATTCAAGAACCCTCTAAAAATCAAGCCTCGACCGCCGTGAAATCTCTACAAACTTTAAAAAAAAAATGCTTCATGACACGAAAAAATTTCGACAAGTCTCCCATTCAACGAAATAACTTCAATGAATGAGACGAAAGACCAAATAAACTACTGTCAAATTCAAAGAGGGCCATGTGAAATATACGGGTGGATTCAAGTTGAATCATCCAGACAGGTATAAGTATTGTACTTACGAGTAAAGTCCCAGATATTTGGATGTGGCGCAATTTTATCCAATAATATCTTGTGGTATGACTCCACGCAATTGTTAGTTCGGTGAATGAGGCCATACACAGAGAATAGATCTGGCGTCACTCGTCTCAGCCATTGTCGCTGGTAGTATGCGACGAACTCCGCAAAGGTTAATCGCACCTCGGCACTCGCAGCATTCACCACTGTCTCGAAGGCCTCTGCTATCTGTTCGGCTGGTAGCAGGGCTAATGCCATGATCTTTTTCAATAACGTTTTCGCTTCTAAGTTATTTGCCATGTATTCGGCTAGATGCAGACTCCTAGCCTTTCTGTATACAGCCTGAACAGAAATAAAATCAGCAATAATCATTTATAAGTCCCAGTTTTCATCTGCCCAGAGGATTTCGCCAAACGGTGACGTTGATATGGGGCAAAATAACGTACGTCATGCTAGCAAAGCCATGGCGAGATAATGGATCGCGGATAGTATTGCCATTAGGTGCTCTTTAGGTGCTAAATAGGTACCGAATTAAAAAATTAGGTGCTCTCTTCCTTTTCCGACAAAAAATCGATTTTGGTTTGGTCTGCCAGCTCGATGTTAAGCCAGCAGAGCACTTTCAGAAAACCACCAAGCATTCATCATTTCCAAATTCCATCCACGGCAAAATTAGGTGCTCTTTAGGTGCTTATAAGGTACCCTACTCAAAATTTTGGTGCTCTATTTTTTTTATCGAAAAAATAGATTTTCAATCTATCGCCCTCGATGTTGGCTCGCCAGAACGCTCCGCTGTAGAAAACTCGCATCAAGATGATTATTTCGGAATTCTATTTGCGCTACAATTAGGTGCTCTTTAGGTGCTTATAAGGTACCCTATTCAAAATTTTGGTGCTCCATTTTTTTTATCGAAAAAATAGATTTTCAATCTATCGCCCTCGATGTCGGCTCGCCAGAACGCTCCGCTGTGGAAAACTCGCGTCAAGATGATTATTTCGGAATTCTATTTACGCTACAATTAGGTGCTCTTTAGGTGCTTATAAGGTACCATACTCAAAATTTTGGTGCTCTATTTTTTTTATTGAAAAAATAGATTTTCAATCCATCGCCCTCGATGTTGGCTCGCCAGAACGCTCCGCTGTGGAAAACTCGCGTCAAGATGATTATTTCGGAATTCTATTCACGCTACAATTAGGTGCTCTTTAGGTGCTTATAAGGTACCCTACTCAAAATTTTGGTGCTCAATTTTTTTTATCGATGAGAACCTTACGATCTAACAAATTATTTTTCATGGACGTAATGGTTGCAAGCTCAGTTTGGATACGACGAATTTCGAAGGAATTTGAGGCTAGCGTCTCAGGAATCATCGTAAATAATTTTCAGTCAACTCTATTGTTTTTTGTAAAAATGGCAAGACCAATTCTCAAATCAATGGTTCAAAAATATAAAATATATTGGGTGCAAACATAAACACGTTGATAAACTTCATGGAAACATAATTATTACTTTATTTCTAACGGATATCTCTAACCTCTAACGTACATAAATGACTAAGTGTAGCGAGATCTCGCGTTTTTTCGGCTGACGCTTTCCTGACTCTCTCGTGTCATCAAACTCAATCCATGTTCCGTTCCTGTGGCAAAAAGCAGTGGCATGGCCGATAGCTTTTATCAAACCATCACTACCGCTTGTTCTAGTCCGCGGTTTTTTAAATTGCGCAACACCGGCTAACATTAACTGTTCTTTCATGAATGATAGCTGCAGCGTTTTAGGGATATTTTGCAGCATAACCGGGGCGTTTTCGACTATGTTGTCTGCTGGTACTACTTCAAAAATTACGAAGTCACCTGCAATAAAATATATTTGTGTAGGAAATTCCTCCAATAGTATATGGGCTATCATTCCACCATGCCAACCGACCTGGTGGCAGACCCTCGAATTTTTTTATTTTTTCATTGTTTTTTTAGCTTTAATATAATACTTTCTTGCAAACAAAAAGTCCTACTAATGTTAAACCTTTCATCCTAATCCGTTTTCGTGATATAAATTTCTAACGAATGAACGAAATAGAATCGCTGAACTCTAATTGGGTATATGTGACCTCGGATACAGAAAATATGCCCACATAGAGAGGTAGTTTTGCTTCGTCTTGAATCGTACTGTAACGGGAACTCCTATTTTATTGGGCCAAGAATCCATCGATTTTTAAGGATTTGTCACGAAAAAACTATTGAGCATAAAATGCTGAAATTTGGTACGCTTATTAAGTATACCAAATTGGTATACCTATGTTCATTTTGGATTCATCGAAAATTATATGAAAAAAAAAATGGGATGATAAAAAATTTTAGATCAGTTGGTATCGAATATTCATCTTGTACGAATAGAAAGTAGACAATCTTAAAATATTAAATAATGATGAAATACCCGGTGCTTGCATGGATTTCGTAATAGTCCCAGTACAGCCGTCGGTTGAACATTTTCTTTCAGATTCTTGATTTTTTGGCAACAGAAGTTCAAGTTCAATCTTCGTATTATACGATGAGTCGAGCAATGCTGATTGGGTAATCATTACAAGACCTAAATTAGTAGACCTGGAGGAACGAGACCTATTGCATACAAACTGATCTTGGAAACTTGGTGTTTCCTTGAATAGCTTGCGGCATAAATCTGCAATTGTTATTTCGCATTTCAGGTGTACGGATTGATCTACTTCCGAACTTCTTTGGCATATAGGCAATAACAATTTGCATCTCTTACGATAAGATGACGCTTGTATTCCTTTCTCCAATACACGAAGCACCATGCCAAAGAAATCATCTTCCCTTTCATGATTTTCTATCCAGTTTCTAAAACGGGAGTTGTCAGATGCAGCACTTAAAAATATTTGAAAAATGCTGTCGAACGCGCACGTATTTTCAAGGGTAAAGTTCTCTTTCCCTAGAGCAACGGATTTCAGAGTCACATCCCCACCAATCTTTAAAAACGGGATTTTTCTAATATTCTCTTTGAGAATAAACTCATCTTCTGCATATTTTCCTTTTAAATATCTTCCCGGCCGTGATGTATTTTTTTCTGATTGTGCTAGACCCCCCCAATTTTCGACTTCACGCGAGGGAAGGATATCAGAGATATTCTTCTGGTTTTTGCATTTGATACATATGCGACGTTGACCGTATCCTTCTTCGTCTTCGCTGAACGCACTCGAACATAAGTCCATTGCGTGCACAGCCACATGGCATACCTGTGAGAGGAAAAAATTTTAACGGAGTACTTTCCTCTAGAGCGCTATTTTGAAGGTAATCTTTGGGATTCTAAAAGAAGGAAACCGTAGGAGTTCCGCTATTGAAATTTTTTAGATATACTTAATACTGGTTCAAGAATAATTACTGATTTTTTGGGACGAAAAAAACAATCATTGCAGATCTTATGTTCACCGCGCAGTAGTGCGCGAAAACGCAGCCGTATAACTGGTGGACCGGATTGCAAACATGGTATGTGTCGGAAAGAAAAAACCAAACATATTTCCGGTCTGAATAAGATTAATGAGAACTGGTACCAGAATTACCAATTTTTCGGTTTTGAAAAACTACGGCATACTGAACATAAACTATTGAGCTTTCTGACATTTTTTTTCCCTTCTCCGAGACGTACAAAAGAAAACTTCATTTTTTCAAACGAATTCTGGTACCAGTTCTTAAAAACTGTTTACTAAAGGTGAATACCAAATTCCAACCTAATCGGCCGAGCGGTTGTCGAGAAATCATATGTACCAATTTTGAAAATTAAGTTTTGAAATAAACGCGTTTAAAGTTTCCATTATAAGAAGCGCGCAGCTGCATTTCGAACGTTTGGTCTGTTTTTAGAATTACTGTAGCACCTCCAATCTTACGAATTTCACTATAACATTTTACACATGTATTTTTACGGCCCTATAGTATGAGAAAATGCAATTAATTAAAAATCAATCTCTTTTTAGCTCGAGAGAAGAAGACCCACTTAATTGCTATTGGTAAAGAAGATGTTGTGTAAAAATTGAAATATGAAATACGATTCTCATTATCAGTATAAGTACAGTCCGACCTCCAAATAAGAAACTTTCCCCTATTTCTCACTCGACCGCTTCCCCGACTCCAACTCGAACTCCGAGCTCGAGGCTCGATGTCATACATACCTATACCAGGGAATCTGTTTCTCGAGCTCATAGGCTAGTCGCTGAGAGTTTTTAAATCAAAGTAATTTTGCCGTGGTTGAAAAAATTCCTGATGGTTTTGAGTGCGGGGGGGGGGGGGGGGGGCTAGTATAAATCCAAGTTTGCGGGACAAAATCTCTTGCTGGCTTCAAAAAAGAATTCAAGAATCGTAAATAATGAGCCGAAATTTCTGCACGGATTGCTTTTGCGGCGGATGCTGCGAGAACCGCTAAAGATAGAGCAAAACTTTATAAGACTAATATTGTAGAACACAAAATTTCCCACAAAAAAGTCTGCGAGGGCATATGTCCATTGTTAATAGCGTCGGCGTAAGAGGCGCTCGAACGTACGCTTCGAAAAATCGTTTCTTTCGTGTTTTCGGGCTCCTGGAGAATGCGTGCCCGGGCATAAAAAATTGAAAATCGATACTTGGATGTTAAATAATAAGAATCTGAAAAAAATCATTGCTCATCTAGATACCTTAGAAATTATTTACAGACCGAGAAAAATTTTATATTTTTTGTATTTTTTGTGATGCTTAGTTTAAAAGTTATGGCGTGTCAAAGTTAAAAAAGGGGGTTCGAAAGTAACATTTTTCGCCTAGCCGCCAAAATTTCGGTTTCCAATGAATCAATTTTTTCTTGGCGTGTAATTATCTCTTATTTAACATGGAAGTATCGATATTCAATTTTTTATAGCCCAGGCACGCATTGTTCAAAAGGCCGAAAACACGGAAGAAACGACTTTCCGAAGCGTACTTTCGGGCGCCTCCCACGCTGACGCTATTAACGATGGACACATGCACTCGCAGACTTTTCTGTGATAAATTGTGTTCTACAAGATTGGTTCTATATAATTTTGCTCTATCTTTAGCGGTTCTCGCAGCGTCAGCCGCGAAAGCAAACCGTGCAGAAATTTCAGCTCATTTTTGACGATTTTTGCATTCTTTCTCGAAGCCTGCAAGTGATTTTGTCCTGCGAACTTGGATTTATACTTATATTAGGGTAGCCCCCCTCCTTGACCGCCATAAATTTTTCAGCCGTGGCAAAATTACTTCAGTTTAAAGCCAAAAAATCGTCTAATTCGACTAGCAATCATAGTTTTCAAGTCTTATGCGGCTACCGTGTTATGGGCGGGCTTGACGCCTGACATAAAAAGGGTTCTTTACAAAAATTTCTATCTGACATTATTCACGAAGCGTTCGTCTATAAGTATAACTATAAATATAGTATAAAGGCTATTTCCTAACCGCAGCTGAAGGAATTATAGTCATAATACATAAATTTATGTTCGAATTAAACAAGCCATACCTACTTACAACACATTGTCTGTAGAAATGAGTGAATTTTATACGACAGTAAAACCGGGTTTGATAGAAATTAAGTCATGATCATGAAAAATTGAATATAGTACAAATACATAATGTGCAGTGTACTTCACAACCAGGGTTGTAAGTTTTTGATGGAATAGTGATGCATTGACCATCTATTTTTTATTTTTGCATAGAGATATCCGTTGAGGTCTAGAATTGAATGGTTAATGTATTTTCCAATAGAAGTTAAAATTCAATTGGTGTCGAATAGAAATATTTGGCATTAACCTTCAAAATTCAATGACTATAAAGAAAATATTTTCCATTCAGGAATGAAAATTCATGGCTGATGGATACGCTATTGCATTAAACAAAGTAATGCATAATTTACAACCCTGTTCACGACATATTGATCTATTCTTTATAGTTGCATTCAAAACAATTTTATATTTACCGCAATCGGAAACGAGATAACTTGAATAGGATGTATATTGAGGGGTATATTGCGACAAAATTATGATCTGCAATTTTTTATTAGAAATTTATTATTTCAGCTAATACCCATAGTGTGAAATGGCATTTACAATCATATCAGCCAGACATAGAAGTTTCGAGAAATTATAGTTAGCTACTTTTGTCGCATGACCATTCATATTTTGTACATCAGGTAAAATATAAATATGTGGCATTTGATTGATAATCGGATTATCGACTTTCTTGTAAAGTTACAACTGGTAATGTCTGAAGATAATACTTCACCTAAATTTAGGGATACCTAATAAGCACCTAAAGAGCACCTAATTGTAGCGTAAATAGAATTCCGAAATAATCATCTTGACGCGAGTTTTCCACAGCGGACCGTTCTGGCGAGCCAACATCGAGGGCAATAGATTGAAAATCTATTTTTTCGATAAAAAAAATAGAGCACCAAAATTATGAGTAGGGTACCTTATAAGCACCTAAAGAGCACCTAATTTTGCCGTGGATGGAATTTGGAAATGATGAATGCTTGGTGGTTTTCTGAAAGTGCTCTGCTGGCTTAACATCGAGCTAGCAGACCAAACAAAAATCGATTTTTTCTCGGAAAAGGAAGAAAGCACCTAATTTTTTAATTCGGCACCTATTTAGCACCTAAAGAGCACATAATGGCAATACTATCCGCGATCCATTATCTCGCCATGGCTCTGCTAGCATGACGTACGTGGCAAAATATACATGAATTCATAATCGAACCTGGCAGTAATGGAAGAAACATCCATGCGGCACAGCTTCGGCATAGACTTCATTGAGCGAAGACTGCATAGCTTGTTCAAAATCCGTCATGAACGAGACCGGGGACATATCTGGTGCCAATACTGTTCGTAGATAAGTCAGCACACAATCGTACGCTGACTTACTTTTTCGGCCCATGAGTGCCCACGCGAAAGGCAATGTCTGCAGAGAACGAGTCAAACATGATATTATTAGAAATTAACATAACACTTTTAAAACAATAAATTAGCAATTAAACGATATCCGAAAGACTTCGAAACTCCATCATTACTTATGCTTTCATACTTCTGCTTCAAGTTTTGGCAATATTTTCATTTTAATTTTTCACTACATTCACGCTTATCCTAATTGTAAGTGCTTTCATATATTTTCTACTTGTTGTTTTTTCATAGCAATCACTGCTCCTCAGTACACCCTAATTGGTTTGATATTTAAACCACGCATGTCTATTAAAATATTGTCTATCTTTACATAGGCCAGCTATTGCAGATTATACTTACATGGTCATACTTAGTGGCCATAACGGTCAAGAGTTGATAGGCCCCGTTTATGGCTGGCACAACCTTGTACGTTGCGTCAACAAATATCTCTGTGGAATCAGATATTTGGCGTATAAAATTTACGTCGCCAAATATCACAGATACCGACTGATCTGTTGCACTTAGGGTAGCACTCTGCATCCTGCCTCGGTTGTACTCCGAGAGCCTATGCCACAAAGGGTCGTTTAGAATTTCCCCATACTCCTGCAGAGAGTGGGGAATCGGTGGCTGGATGGTCTTCCTCCAGCGACGCATCGTCGACTCAATGCTGGGATACGTCAATATCACAGCCGCCTCAGGATGCCTATAATTGTGGAGTAAATTTTGCATTATTGACAACCAAGCGTGTAAGCTTGTGTGTTTTGATTTTTGACAATCTCATTGTTGTTGTATCGATAAACTCTGTAATGAAAATACTGATGGTGAAAAATTAGTTTCAACATACTTAAAATTTTGTAATAGCTAATCCACGAACACGTGTAACAAGTATAAGTACTTACAATATCCTCAGCTCGTCATAAATTGCCTTCTGTTTATCGAAGCGTATCATACAGGCTTCCTTCAATTCGTGCCTGAATATGGCAACGATCTCTGCATTATCATCAGCCGCGTGGTTGTGTGCACTCATAGGTTGAAGAATGCCTGCCTCTATCTTCGCACGCCCTTTGCAGTGATGCAGGCGTGCGTCCTTGCATTTCAGATATCTGAATGAAATTGAAGATATTGACATTAGTCGATTGATGTTTTGATTTTAATTCGATTCAAGAGACGCATTGTGTTTAGTAATTTAATAAAGTATTTGTTGCTGAGCAATCAAAGCCATTTGATTGCAGCAAAATAAAGCAACGCTAGGTGCTGCAATCAAATCTACGAACGGCTATATCGGTCAATTGCCAAATTGATTCTCAGAGTGTTTTTTCTTACATTTTGTTAACAAAGAAAAAAAAGTTGACAGTTATTTTTTTGTCATTTTCTGCCCTATTTCAGAATTCACGAACAATCGCGATGCGAACTAATCGATAAATATAAATTTCATGTAAAGTTGAATAATTTTAAATCATCGGGCGCGAGTGTTTCGTTTTTTTGCGCCTCAGAATTCAAATACATAATACTTCTCCTCGACTCGCTCCGCGGCAAGGTAGTGCACCAATGGCAATGACCCCGACCAGACCGTTGAGCCAATCGCGGAGGAACGCGCGACGGCGCGACCAATCACGCCTCAACAATTGCAAATGTATCTAATAGGAAACGAGGAAATTATGAAAAGTGAGCCGCGAAAAATTTGTTCAACAGATATGGCTCGTATTCATGAACGTTCGTTAAATGTTTAACCGCCGTAATATCGATAAAATTCGTTGAAATCTTCTTATATAGATATACTTGATTACATATGAAACAAAAGACTTCAATGGATTGTTATCTATTACGGCGGTTAAACGTTTAACGGACGTTCATGAATACGAGCCTATATTTATTATGCCAAACAAGGAAATAGAAAAAGCTAGAAGAGGATACCAAAGTGGGGTTTTTCCTGGTTCACCGAATGGTCCGAAATATTTTAGCTGACAAAAGATTTTCATTTATCCATTAGTCTACGAATCGAAAATTTCGAGAAATCTCGAATGAAAAAGGCAACGACTAGGAATTTAATAAAATTAACTTTTCCCTTTTGTATCTATGATACCGAAATGATTATTAGAAATAGAAAATTTCTTGGAAAATTCTACAGGTTTATCTCAGTTACACGTATGAGACTCGTGCATTTATTACCCAGAGACTACTCACATTGTATTGTTCTTCTGCTTATCGGTCACATAAGTGTACCCCTCATGTACGCGATCTCCATCCAGCTCCATTTTTAATTTTTTTTCTATTATAGTTCTTCTGATGATCCTTATTCACGCCACGTTATATTGGTTATAATATCCTCGTAGAGCTTGTGAAGCTTTTATTGCAGTAACAAGCGTAAATTTGCAGACTATTCCGCACTGTAACAACGCTCGAACTGCTAGTACAGGGTGTCTCAGAAAGGATTGCATATTTGTATTATAAATAACGGGCGAACCGTTAAAGTTAGGAAATTCGGGACAGTTGCAGGCCGTAGGTGAGGCCATGGAAAATTTTTTCTTCTAGTAAGTAGAATTTTAAACAATAGGAAAATAATGAAACCAGCAACAACCAAATTACAATGCTACAGCGCTGCAACGGGTTTAACAATCTTTTCTTCTGTGACGAAGCTCATTTTTATTTGGATGGATATGTTGACAAACAAAATTGTCGATACTGGTCCAAAAAAAAATCCTTAAAAAAAACACCAAAAACCCCTGCACAGTCCGAAATTAACCCTGTGGGCTGCCGTGTCGTCCCGTGGTACTATTGGACCGTTCTTCTCTAAAGTAAGCGGACACACGGTTACGGTGAATGCTAATCGCTACTCCACGATGATAAGAGAGCCTTTTGGTCCAGCTCTTCAAAGATTTGATAGATTTAATGGCAGAATATGGTTTTAGCGAGACGGGGATACAAAACACACAGCCAATACCTCTTTAGCGGCAATTATAAGCGAATTGTTTCCGGGCAAATTGATTTCGAGGAGAAGTGACATTTATTGACCCCTCAGGAGTCCCGACTCAACGGCACTTAATTTTTTTTTATGGAGATACCTCGAGTCTACGAAAACCTCCGGCGAATTTAACCCAGCTAAAAAATTATATTCGCCGAGAAACAGCGACAATTCCGTAGGCTATGATTCGCCGCATCTTCGCGAATTTCAGAGGTCAACTGGAGTAGTGTCAGTGCTGCGAGAGAAGGCATCTCAGTGATGTAGTTTTCTATACGTCAATTTCCACGGATTGTAGTTCCATTATTCATTTTAAAAAAATTTTAATATTCAAAGATGGTTGAGTTATAATTTTTCTAAATATGCAATCCTTTCTGAGACACCCTGTATATAACTGATTCTGGCACGCGCAGTTCAGCTACTTTCCGCGCGTTGTGACGCCGACGACCAATCAAATCTCACGGAATTCGAATGCAGCCAATATGCGGAGTGCCACACCGTACCGTACTTTTCTTTCACATCGACGACGCATAGCATACAATGTAGAAAATTAGACAATGTATATATGCAATCGTATATTAAAAGTCCACGAATAACAAGATCATCATGTTTACTTGCCTGCAATGTGTTTGTAGCACTATATGATTGTTGTCATAAAAATAAAATTAGTAATAATATAAATAATTATAACTCGGGTGCAAAAACCTTGCGCCAAGTACATTAAAACGTAGTAGCTATCAACAAAAATTTATTAAAAAAAATAATCAAAGAAGAAGCATTTGATTATACATTTGATCTACAAAAGAATTGAAATCAATGGCCGTTGCCAAGAACAATTTGGTTGATATTTACATCTCAATATACATAATATGCGTTACACATAATGAGATGCAACATACATACTCACAAGAAAAGATCAATTGAAATTAAAATTGAGAAAAAAAGAAACGAAAAAAAAAAATTTGGAGTACGTGGTACTTGGCGGGCTGATGTTCAAATTATTATAAGAATATATTAATAGTTCAATATATATTTTCTTGTAATTTCTACAAAAATGCCCGCCAAGTACCACTACCTCCAAAATTTTTTTTTTCGTTTCTTTTTTTCTCAATTTTAATTTCAATTGATCTTTTCTTGTGAGTATGTATGTTGCATCTCATTGTGTGTAACGCATATTATGTATATGGGCAAATCCACGTGAAGTGGTAACACTTTTTGACATCGACATTTTTAATTTTTTTCAAACTTTACACACGTGTTCTTCATGGTCCGTAGAAGAGACTTCCCAAACCATTCTGCCCTAGGATCAATATTTTAGAAATGATGCGCAATCGAAATTTTGAAAGTATGCCGAAAATCGTCGCGCGCGCTCCTCTTGAATGTCTTATAACTTTTGATCTGCTGGACGGAAATAGGTTTGTTATGTATCGATTTGGAAGGTATTGAACTAATCTAACAGTTCGTAAATGTAATTTTATTTTTCCAAAAAATGTCAAATTTTCCACTTGAAAATCAATTTGGAATACTGTTTTCATTACCAGCCCCACAAATCACCGAGCTGAAAAAATTATGGTGTATTCCTGGCCCCATTGTCTAATTGCACACCAATTTTGAAGGTGGAGATTCATGGGCATCGAAACGAAAAAATTGTATCGCAATGAGAAAGGCTAGTGATATGAATAATAATTGATTATTTTATCGCAAATAATCTTGAGAACGTTGAATTTTATATTTTGCATCACTTGTCACCATAATCCTACTATCCCGATCGTAATTCTTGCGTTCCTATTGAATATGGGTGCGACACCTCAGAAATTTCGGAGCATGACACTGCGCGGCGTAGCTTTGTTGACGGAATAATTTTTTCGTTTCGATGTCCATGAATCTCCACCTTCAAAATTGGTGTGCAAGTAGACAATGGGGCTAGGAATACACCATAATTTTTTCAGCTCGTTGATTTGTGGGGCTGGTAATGAAAACAGTATTCCAAATTGATTTTCAAGTAGAAAATTTGACATTTTTTGGAAAAATAAAATTACATTTACGAACCGTTAGATTAATTCAATACCTTCCAAATCGATACATAACAAACCTATTTCCGTCCAGCAGATCAAAAGTTATGAGACATTCAAGAGGAGCGCGCGCGACGATTTTCGGCATACTTTCAAAATTTCGATTGCGCATCATTTCTAAAATATTGATCCTAGGGCAGAATGGTTTGGGAAGTCTCTTCTACGGACCATGAAGAACACGTGTGTAAAGTTTGAAAAAAATTAAAAATGTCGATGTTAAAAAGTGTTACCACTTCACGTGGATTTGCCCATATTGAGATGTAAATATCAACCAAATTGTTCTTGGCAACGGCCATTGATTTCAATTCTTTTGTAGATCAAATGTATAATCAAATGCTTCTTCTTTGATTATTTTTTTTAATAAATTTTTGTTGATAGCTACTACGTTTTAATGTACTTGGCGCAAGGTTTTTGCACCCGAGGTGCTTTTGGGGGATTTCATAACTTTTTGAACCAGTCTTTATTTTCTTAACCGTTTCTGTTAAATGGTATATTTCACTAAACGATTCATTTCTATAAATCTAACTGTTAGTTCTATTGAAAGTGTTTTACTGACAAAGTTGTGTTGTTATCGATAACTGAAAAATGAACTGTGATGAGAAGCCTCGACCCCCGTTAGCATTAGGTTCTATCGTAGATATCGTAGACTTGCTTTCGATAAAAATGTAACGTCATGTTAATGTAATTATGTAATTGATAGACTAACAACGAGAGTGTCAGACCTCGTGGTCGTAGATTTGGATCAAACTTCTAGAGGTTCTTCTTCGGATAAAAACATTAAAACCATGCTGTTCCATTCATTCTAACGAGCTTGTGTCTCCTCCTTGAGCTCAAAGTTCTGGTACTACTGAGTATTTCCTGAATTTGTCTAATAAATTTAAAAATAATTTACAACAATTTATTGTAATTTTTTGTTGCTGAATAAACGAAAAATAAAAGTGGAAACTCTTCTTCAGATTACGCTATGTTGATGCCTTTTAAACATCATTTCCAATCGGTACTGTCAAGTTTATACTCTATTGTAATTTTTTGTTGCTGAATAAACGAAAAATAAAAGTGGAAACTCTTCTTCAGATTACGCTATGTTGATGCCTTTTAAACATCATTTCCAATCGGTACTGTCAAGTTTATACTCTGCAGTCAACTGTCGAAGACAAAATCATAGGCTACTTAGGACTATAATTTCATTAATGAAGGCTCGAATACTGATCAAATTATCTTGAACTAGCAAAATAATCACAATTACATAGCAAAATGACATTCTTATTAATTTTTATTTTTATTTATTTTTTAGTCTTTAGTCCTTTATCTTGCTCATTTCATTATGATCAGCCACATTGCATGCATTGATAGCTCTTAGTGCAAAACAACGTTTTCCAGGGCACGGTGACTCAATTCATATTATTCATTTTAGTTGGCATTTAATTACAAATACCTCGTTGAATCTTCGGTAAGAATGTTATCTGCCTAGGTATTGTTATAAAATATGTCAGTACTTCATACACGATATTTGAACCATACAACATCTCTTTAGCCTCAATAACTAATCGATCGCATATTTTTCTTCATTTTGATCACGTTCAGACACATTTCCTCAAAGGCTGTAGTAAGCTTCGTATCCAATTTATTTATCTGCAGATAGGTTAATATGCAGATGGGGTTATTTTTATCCTATCGCGGCAAATAATTTTTTGACAATATAAAAATTTCATGTGAGCTACTTTCTGTTATCAGAGAAGCAACTATTCGAATAAATATAGGTAAATTACTGCCAAACCTTTGTTATGTATAAATCGCGATCAATCATGACAGATAATTCTCATAACCACAAAGGCTCGATCTCGTGAAATAAATGAGAAGATAGATATGATTATTATTTCATAGGACTCCTGTAATAACTGTAATGTAATGAACAACTATCGCTTTCCAGTTTTTTTGAGTACGTTTAATTATTACTCCATATTTTACATTAGTTTCATCCTCATTCCCCGCAACTGTCATCGAGAATAAAATATACGTTCCACCATACGGCATACGCGATTATGCTGCCTCTCGTGGGCCATAGAGAGCGTTATTGTGTCATAGACCGACAAACTCGCTTTGCTTTTATTTAATTTTTTCTATGTGTAACTTTCGTCTCTTGAAGGTACCTTCTATGTTGTTAGGTAGCCGGGCAAATGTGCAAATCTGGCGTGAGCCGGAGACGGAGAAATTCTGATCGTGAAACTGACCCTCTCCATTTTATAAATAATCATATCTCAGCTATCCGTACACCGATTGCATTGATATGAGGCTCAAATGAAATCTCACTCCCGTTCCGGTAAACGAGAGTGGTAGAGTCATGAGATGAATTTTTTTCAATGTACTTGGCGCGAGACTCTACCGAGTCTCTTGATAGTATTGAATTAATTAAATTTTCTACATGCATATGGGGCATTCCATGTCAAATCGACCTGACCCTCTCAGAATTATTTTAAACTTTGTGAAAACTTTCTGTTACTTGTCGAGAATATTTTTGATTTTTTTTTAGATTTTTATTTGACGACGTTTAGACGTTGGCATTCGACATATGCGGAAATCGAGAATGTCCGAAGTACAATTGAGTATAACTCGAATACTATTGATTATATAAAAAAAAGTTGGTCATAAAAAAGTTTCAGTTTTGAGTGAACTTTAACGCCAAAATATGCAAAATTTTATCAAGACCGCTGAAAGTTCTTAAAAACTCAAAAAATATTAGTCTTTGAGATTTTTCAAAAACAGTTGAATTTTTTTCGCTGAGAATTTTAGAGGATATTTTTCTCTTACTGTTCGAAAACTTGTATAAATTTCATCATGGGCCGGAATTTGGTTTCGAAGCTATGCTATTTTTCTGAATTGTTTTCTGAAAAAAAAAAAAAAAACTTTTTCAGCACATGAAGTGTGGAATCAAAGAAAACAATACAAATGATGAGATTCCGGTTATTTTTTTTTGTTTTATAAAGATTTTGAAAATCTAGAAAAAAATTTTTTTTTCGACAATCTGAAAAAAAAAAAATAACCGGAATCTCATCATTTGTATCATGTTTTCTTCGATTCCACACTTCATGTGCTGAAAAACTTTTTTAATTTTTTTTAGAAAACAATTCAGAAAAATAGCATAGCTTCGAAACCAAATCCCGGCCCATGATGAAATTTACACAAGTTTTCGAACAGTAAGAGAAAAATATCCTCTAAAATTCTCCAAATTATTTATTTAAATAAAATATATTTTTTTCAAATTTTTGATCCGGGTCTATGTCATCAAAGGACCATTTTTATATTCTTGACTTTTTTTCGTACGATCAATACTTTTTTTGTTACAGCTATTTGAACAACTGGAATTGGACACTAATATTTTCGAATCAGGGTATGCAAGAAGTATGAGAAAACATTTTCGCGTCCTATTAATATGTGTAATACGTATTGGTCCAGCCGAGATAGGTCTGAAAATCGCTCAATCTGGAAATAATTCCAGGATTCGATTTTCGGGAAAACCACGTGTCGCGTTCGCAGTCATATTTATTTGAATTATTTGATTTATTTTCAACTCTAGAGTGAAAATGATAAGACCCAAAACTGTGGGAAATCTAATTCCATACTACTTTGGTCATTATCATTTTCACCCTAGGATCAATATTTATAGAGGTAAAAAAAACTATTTTTGTAAATTATCTCGGTTATTATCAAGCGTATCGTAAAAATGGTAATAAACAATCAGGACCCTAATTCTAGAAACTTATCGAATCGTTTCGCGGGTGGTATACGCCGTTTGGACCAATCAGACAGCAGCGTTAAACGGAAAGTCGTCTGATACGCCTGTCATACAGTTGGAGAACTTTACTTTCAGCAATTTTGGTTATTACCATTTATACCCTAGGATTGATATTTTTAAAGTTAGAATTAAAATAGGGGTGGAAATTTTTTTTTTTCAATTCTTTCGCTGACTTTCTTAGATTTCGTCGCCTTAAAATATCGTTTCTTCCCAAATGTTCAATATAAAGAGCTACCGGTGTTTTCGCGTGTTCACAAAGCTAGTCCGGTCAATCAATTAGATGCGATTTCTGATATCTTCAGTTTTTCAAAAATGAAGATTTTCAAAAACAAAAACAAATTCCAGTTTTTGCGACGTTAATCGTCGATGGAAATAGTGGTTGAACAAAAATCAGCAACCTTGTAACATCGTTATTTCATCGGGTTGGTCTCAGGGGTACAGACCCCCCGTAATCACACAAAACAAACGTGATTTGTGATTAAAATACGTTCAATTGTATGTTACAAACGTAATGAAGTATTTAAAATAAATTTAATCACGATTTTAACAACATTATGTGCACTGTAAAAAATGTTTTTGAATTTACGACACATTTGCTACACAAAACACTCGCACATTCACAAATTCGGTGCAGTAAAGTGAATTACTATGCATTTTTTGTATATTCACAAACAAATTTTTAAATTTACCAAACTTAATAGGAAAAACGTTTAACTGTTTTTGAAATTTACTGAACTGTGTAGTAAATGTGTTTTAATAGTAAATTTGCTATACATTATTTCGAATCTTACTGAGCAGGGTGCTAAATTTACTAATCATGTGCGAGAGTAAATTCAGTAAACGGCTTTTAAGATTACAATTTCGGCGGAGCAAACGAAGTTGTTATACATTTTTCTCAATTTCATAATCAAATTGTAAATTTCATAACGTCAGATTCTGAAATCACTAAAATGATTTTCAGATTCACTAAGCTGGATATTAAACTTATTGCAATCCAAAACTTACTTCACACTATTTCAAATTTGCTAGGTCTTTTTCGGAATTTACTGAAACCCTAAGAGAGTAAATTTACTAAACATTCTTGTAAAGTTATAAATTCAGCGAAGCAAGAGGGATTGTTATGCATTTGTCGCGAATTCGCATTCAAACTCTTCATGTCGCAAAACTAAATCAAAACATCTTCCCTATGGTTTTAAAATTTACTAAATTTATCTTGTAAGCATATTGCCCTTGGGAATTTGATGAATATATGGAATATAAAAACAAAATGAATATAGTATCAATATTAATTTTTTTAATAATATTCCTTACCGGAAAAAAGCTACAATATTTTGATGACATTGAAACATTTCAAATAATAATTTGATACTTCAATAGGTCCTAAACAAGTAGAGAAACGTTGGATAATATAACATGCAATAGTTTGGCGTAGTGGTTATAGGCGTGCGACTTTAAAATAGGATTGCGAGCGGACGTGGGTTCAAATCCCGGTTAGGACAAATATTGCGGCGGTTTTCTTAGCGTGGTTACAATGAGTTTTAATCGATATACAATGTAACTGCGGTCAATTGTAGTTCGTCGAAGGTTCATATTCATTGATTTTTGCTACGTGCACCGAAATAATAATATAAAAAACAAACCATTTTTTTCGGGTCCTATAGGACCAGTACAATATATTTGATATACTTCGTTATGAAAATGCAAATACATATGTACATTAAATTTGCAAATCAGAATTTGACTAATAATAGTCAGGTCTATTAAATTCGCTGTACTAACGATTAGTAATATCACTGTAACAGTGCGGTAAATAAGCAAAGTCTGTTTTCTAGAATTACTGAATCTAAGTGTAGTAAAATTGCTATCATGTATCTGCATAAAACTTCCTGTACAAATGTTGTAAATTTCCAACAAAAATTTTTTACAGTGTGTCACTAACAAAATTTTTCGCACCTCAAAAGTGCCCACGGCACCTATATAAGTAGTGACGGCACTGGGCCCGGGGTGCCTACAAAATAAATAAGTCAAGAAAACGATAGCTACCGGAAATCGATAATTGTTAACAATAATCAAAAGTTGTTTTGAAAGAATGAGCATCGGAGACAGCGTCTTTTTCGAAATTGGCGTCCATTCTACTATCAGCGTCCAAACAAACAAGTGGAATGTGAGTACTACCGCAACAAGTTGCAGTTTTAGTTAATTAATTACAGTGATAAGCGTTAGAATTTTGGAAAATAAAACTCCATTCCTTATATAGTACTGAAATTTCAATGAATATTGATCTTTGGGATATTACTCAGTCGTAAATTGCGATATAATAATTGGCTCTCTGAATCGCGTTAGGATATATTATTTAAATAAAATTTAACTCAAACTGTTTTAATTCAAAACAGGCGAATATCTAAAAAACTAAGGAAGATACAAGAAAAAGTTTCGTACAAAACTTGGTGGGTTTTGAGGGGGAAAGATAATGCTGGTATGTGTTGACTTGTGGATTTTGCCTCCTCCGAGATTTTGCAAGTGACTCCGAATTGTAAATAGGGAACACATATTTCGGGTATGAGATATCAATAGCGCGATCGAGGACAAATTCGAAACCGCCAAAAAAAATGTTTTGAAAATCTTTTTTTTTTTTTTGAATGTTTTCAAATTTTCAGTATGTTTTGCAAAATTAATTATTTTGGGCGATCCAATGCGGTTAATTCTTTCTGTTTGAGTCACGAATTTCTTTGCCAATCTATTGTACTTTCAAACTGTGCAGTTTTGGATTTACATGAGACTTCTTCAAAAAGGATGGTTAAAAATGGATATTTGTTGAAGTATTCGAATTTTCTGCAAATTTAAAAAAAAAATCGAACAAGTTAAAAAAAATTTTTTTTTTCCATTTTCGAATGTGTGTTTGATTGCTATCGATATCTTGTACCCAAAATATGGGTTCTCTATGTGAAATTTGGGGTCAATTGAAAAAACTCAGAAGCAGTAAGATCCACAGGTCAACCGATATCATCATTATCTTATTCCCCCTCGAAACCCTGATTCGAGGTTTTATATCAAACTTTTTTTCGGATCTCTTTCAGGTTTTGAGATATTTGTCTGGGGCGATTAAAATGGACCACCCTTGTAAAAACAGGAAAAAAAATTATTCTAATTTCACAACTTCAAAGACAGCAGTAGTAGTCATCAACGCCAATGAAAATCATAGATGATAGATTTTATATATTTTATGTTCGCCCGAGTATGGAACCGCACTTCAAATTACACTTTTCTATTTCCAGAACACAATTGAATTCAATTCTATACCAGGAGCCAGAATGGGTGCGGTTTTTGGATCGGAGGAGGCTTGGCCGAAAGGTAAGATTATCGCAATTATTGGCGGGGTTTACTTGTGTTGAGTGATGTTTGCAGAGAATATTATACACTGTGCTACAATATACTGTTGTACATCACTTTTGATTTCGTTCCACTATAGAAGCAGAAGCGGAGGTTACAAGATTAGAGTCGAGGATCCTGAAACTGGAGGAGCAGCGATCAGCACTAATCGCAGAGCAGGAAGCAGAACAAGCTAAGGCCGAGCTAAAGAAAGAGATCGATCGCAGGGTCGAGGCCGAACTTCATCAGATGGCGAATGATTTCAAAGAAAAAACTGCGGAAGAATTTGCTACACAGCAAGACTTAGAGCGGCGCATAATCAAACGAATCAAGCTTGAGCGCGAGGATTCAACGAAGAAATCAACAAGGGCAGGCCGGGACAAGGTGGCACGAGATAACCGGTAAGTACTTCACTGCTGAAGATGGATGATGGTTGCAAAATGAGTCAATTTGTACAAAAACAATTGCAAATCAAATTTTATGGATTCAAATTGCCGAAACAAAAATTATGTTTGCATGTAATTGGGCTACTAATAGTAGTTGACGTAATAGTTTGCAGTACTTTCATCCTTCGATGATGTTGGATACTCTACGATGAGGTAATCTTTAGTGAGGTATGATTTTCTAGATGAAAGGTTCTCTCCGAAGCTCTGAAAATTAATTTTAAATATCATCACTGAAGAAGCATCGCAGGGCGAAATTCCAGGATCAGCTTTTTATTTTTATCGGTCACCTTAGTTCCACAATTTATCGACAAAGAAATCACAATTAAGTAATTGGGAGTTTCTAATAAAAGTTTGCTTCGTTGGTTCTATTATAATTTTTATTAAGCACCATACGTTGAAAACACAGTGATTGACTTTTGTCTCATAGGAAGTCATTGAACATTAAAATCATGAGCGGTGAGACTATTTCATTGCTCTCCCTCCCATTCATTTTCTTCTCTGTCATTCCTGAAATTCGGTTTGGTCGAATGATTTTTGTACCAATTCGCTTATCTTAGCACCGTGATCCCCCTGCATTTATTAATTACCATATTCTATACTAATTAATATCGTTTCGACGAACAACATTCAACTCTCATATTCTAATGATGAAATATGCTGTCAGTTACAGATGGTCAGTGCAAAGGAAGCCGAAATGATCTCATCTCCGAATTTCTTCATATTTTAAAAACCAGATATTATTATGTAAAGAGTCAAAGTGTCAATTGCAGTAAAATTTTTTTCTGCCTGGACCCTGCGGTCATTTTCTTTCTTAAGTTCAGCCCTAGCGTGTTCCGCTTTTTGTTCCGCAATTAATGCTAATCGCTGTTCCTCTGCAGCTTCAGAATCCTCAACTGCAATTGAGAAATTTCCGCTTTTATACTATAATATAAGTATAATATATTATATTATGTCATAAGCAAATATATAATAAAAATAAATGTATGTACAATATGCAATAATATATAATAAAAATATATAATATGTCGTAAAAGTGACATAGAATGTCCTGTCTTGTTATCATCTATGCGTAACCCATTTTTCTAATTATTAAAATTAGGATACTCGTTGTTAATTACTAATGCTGCCCTAGAAGGCTTACCAAATATATGGGTTACTACATTACATATAGCTTTGTCCCAAGTGCTGGTAGTTTGTGACGAATACACTCGTAGTCTTTACAAGGAGATGCTCAGGTCGTCATGTCATATCTATGTAAATACTTTTTAAACGAGATATTTTTAGATATATTATGATCGTAACGCCGCGAAATGTGCTTTCTAAAGCCTTCGAGCGGACAAGGAGATTGATTATAATATGTGAACTTTTTTATGTAAATGTTTGAAACCTGCTGATATCGGCAATTACATTTTGTGAAATGTCCTTTCAATGTAAACTTGTTTATACCAAAAACGAATAATGGTATCTTTCATAAAAAATGAGTTGGATCATTCCTTTGTGTTTTTTTTGATGACACAATGCTATTTCAGAACTAGGTATCTAAATAACAAAATGCATACATACTGTACGATAATGAAGGATCTGAGGCCTAAACGTTATTCCAATTTATCAAAAAATTATTGCCGTAAACGATAAAGTGATTCTCACTTACTTGAATATAATAAGAAACAATACTAGTTCAGACATCAGTAAAATATATATATATTTATTTTTCAAAGATATATTGAATGTATTAACTATACCTATATCCTGCTCGGTCAACACATCTCACTTATTTAATTCTAAATTATTATACAAATTCTATTAATGATAAATGAAAAGTGAAACGAATTTATTTTAATATTTCAACGGTAAATATATCAGGTATGTACCTTATTCATTTTGAAGTTTTCTTTTTTGTAATGATAAAAGTAAAGGAAATAGAAAAGAAAAAAACATTTAGCGCGTATAATACGCTACTTCCTATAGCGCAGGTCTGGCAAATGCAGGGAAGAAAAAATTTAAAAAAAACTGGTGTCTGCTGCGAATTCATTAAAATTGCTGCGATAGTATATCCGTATTTCATATTTTTGCGGAATTTCGAAAAAATAGGGGGAGTTTCGTTCAGAAGAAGGCTAGCTAATCAATCATTCATTTGTTGTCAGTATATTGTCATCTCATACACGAAATAAATATTTCTCTTCTGGTTAGCAAAGTGGGGAAAAAACTTTCGGAATCGCCCAGATAACAAAATGTCTGCACAGTGATGGCGTATACACTCGCACGAGTGCGGATTTACCCGCACCGTGTGCTCTCACCTGAACAAGCATTTGCGTCATCAATGGAGATGCATATTGCTCGCATGTCGTGCGTGAGATTCAAATGCGACGCATATCGCTAGCAAGTCCTGAATGTGATTTGAGCCTACCAAATAATTTTTCTGGACTAAATGGAATTCAATATATGTTTGAAGAACTTTTATTCAGCGAATTATTAAATCATAATCTACTCATCCATTCACGGTGCAGTGAATTTGAGGCGTCATGGAATAGTAAACTATGATGAAGTGGCTCATGGCTCGAGGATACCAAATCGTGGAGGCACTCTCGTAGCGAGAGAAATTCAGTCTGGTCACCACCTGGTGGTTATTGCGTAAAGCGCAAATTTGACAATCATCCTCACGATGTCCACACGATATGCGTCGCATTGTTCCGGCATTATGTGATAGTACATGTGATGGCAAAATGCGTCTCTTAAAGCACGCTCTCATGTGCCCATCACTTAGTGCTGGCAAAAACGGTGCGTTCTCGCACGCATGACCTGAGACTCATGCCGTGCGGGTAACGTGCATCGCACGATTGTTATCTGGGAACGTATAAAAAAAAAAAAAACTAAAGGTACCAACGAGGAAAGAACGAGAGAAGTATAATTGAGGTAAAGAGGAAACAAAGAAAATCGCAAGTTAGAGAGGAAAGAGTGCAGTGAAGTGTAGCAGATAACCTAGTAGAGAACGACGCATGAAAACACGAGACAGCGCTCCAAAGTAGCGAAAAACCCCGCGAAGAGTCGCCGAAAGACAAGGAAGAGGATATAAGAGAGGAAATGAGAGAAGAAGTAAGGGAAAGATTCGGAACCCTAATAGGGGAAGCAAAGAATACGAGGGAAGAGGTGGGGAGAGGTGGAAAAGATCTGAGCCGAGAAATGGAGCGAATGACGATAAAAATAGAAGAACACAAAGCGGAACGAGCAAAGGAAATAAAGAGACCAGATGAAAGGTTAGAGAAACTAGAGGAGGAAGTGGAAGAGGACAGAAAACAGTTGGAGAAACTAGAGAAGGAAGAGGAAGAGAACAGAAAAAACACAGAAAAAAGGATACTGAAAGCACTAAGCGAAGCGACAAAGCGAGAAGAATCATGGTTTCCAAATTTCAGACTTCATCCACACTTACCTGTAGCTGATATTAGCCGTGCGGATGGATCTTTTGCATCAACTTATGGGACATACACAAATAGCTCTTACATTCATTCACAGACAGGCAACAGTAAAGACCAGGGGAAATATAATTCATGGTTTATAATTTTGTTGCTCTCGATTTTGGTGGTAGTTTTGGCTTGTGCATGCCGTTCATCGTTTCCAAGCAACAAGACGGAGGGAATCTCGGAGGAAACGGTTAAGAAACATGACTTGATACAGGCTATCACTGATTTGAAAGGTCTTTTTCCATCCCAGGATAAAACTATTTGGAATGAATTTGGAACTGGAATCCTCGGTGTTTTAACTAAAGAGCACAGACCTGGTATATTCTTGCTACTAGCATCTCATGACGAAACTACTAATTGTCTGGCTAAAAAAGTCGCCGAATCAACTCGTTCCATTCTAACTGGTACTGGCGATGTGATATTAACTCCTGACAAGCTTGAGAACGATATAGGGAAAGTACTCGATCTGATGGAGCACCGAATGAAGCGAACCAAGGCTGTGGTTCTTTTGGATTTATTTAGTTTTTGGCCACAAGCGATTAAGGCTTTTCACGATATATGTGATTCGTACAATCCGTTGGTTGCCGAAGCTGTTTATCTGTTTACTATGAGATCCGAAATACGCAATGAGTCCGGGAACTTGACGAAATCTGCTGAGGAGCAACTTCTGAACAAATTTTCAGCCGATATACGAGAAGATACATTGCAAGCATTAATTGTTAGAATTACTAGCGGTGCAATGCTGGCCATAAAGGAGGAAAAAAGTATTCCCTGTTAGCTGAATAGTGTATTAATTTTTATACTTAACGATTATGGTGATATAATTAGTTAATAATTTATCTTGTGATCTATACATAGTATCTACGTACAGTCAGAGAAATGGAATCTGTCGCCACCTTACTTAATGCAACTGAACATACAAGTGGTTTTAATGAAAAATTTGTCACATTGTTATACCCCGTGGAAAAGAACACTCGAGCAGAGGCTGCTCTAATTTTTTGCTAACTTCAAGGCAATTAAAACCACTTATATGTTCAGTTGCATCAAGTAAGGCGGCGACAGATTCCATTTCCCTGACTGTACATACGTATGACATTTTTTTTTTTATATTTTATTATTGTATTAAAATGAGATACATAAATTCGAAATGAATAAAAAAAATAAAACGATATAATGATAATGGTAATATTTTACTAATAACGAAAAATAGAAAAAAAAAAACAATGAAATTAAATTAAGGAACGCAGATATTATTTATTTTTTTTTTTTGTTTGTTTTTTCTTCTCAGAATATTGTTTTGCCAATCATAACTTGACGGGCGTTGTAATCGTATTCTGTATAAAATTCCATCAAAAATGCACCGCCAAGTTGCCAAAATGTTTGATCGTTCGGTACGAACGGTGACAAACATACCTCCATACTCTCGTAGACGAGCTACAATAAGAAAAAAAACAAAAAAATAAATAAAAAAATGAAGTAAATAGAAAATGAAAATAAAATAGAAATCGAACAAAATTGAAATTCGATAGGAAAATTATTAAAATTTTATTATTATTATTATTATTATTATTATTATTATTATTATTATTATTATTATTATTGTACTCACGTGTTGAATGTAGTATTTCGATTGGATTTCAAAAGGCTTGCCACCGAGATAGAACTTTACCGGTGATAATTTCGGAGCATCTCTGCAGCTCACCTATATTTAAACGAATGAATGATTAAAAACGTGAAAAGAAACGAAGGAAAACGAAGAAAAAATAAAAAATACGAAAAAAAGACGGCGATTCTTTTGAAAATGACGAATATTGTATATGTAATTTTTTTATTTTTTATTATTTTTTTTTTTCTTACCATGAATCTGTTCAGCTTGAATATTGGCGGTTCGAAAGATCTCGTACCGATCAAATCGTTTATACTGTTTATTTCATCCGTAGGTCCTGTATATCCTGTAACTTCTACATGGTTGCCTTTGTCGAATCCTGAATTTATTCATTATTTCAATATGTGGTGCCTAGAGTGGGCTTCGCAATTTGATGCCTTCAAACAGAAACCGACATGTATCCAGGTTAACTTATGTGAAATACCTAATGGCCTGGTACAGATTTTTAATTTCATGTATCTCGATGAATTCTACAATAGAAGGTTCGTGCATTCGCACAAAAATCAAAATTAATGAAGACTACTGACTTGCAAAAGTCACAGTGGGGATAAGAATGGTGAATCAGCCCCGAAAAAATATTCTCATCATACTTTGATGATATGTTAGAACTGATAAAATACTAAGATCCTTAAAGTTTCAGATCTCTATCTCAATTGGTTTTCGAGAAAATGAATAAAAATTGAAAAATAACAACTTTGTTTCTTCTCAAGATTGACATAACCGATTGATCTAAGCATTTAGCATGTTTTTGAGGCTCGCAATAGCTCTTTCAAAAATAAATAACAGCTATATGTATAGCTTGATAAGATTCTTATTAAAAAACCGTTTTTGCCCAACTTCTGTTATTTAATTATGATACAATTTTGACACAATCATAAAAATATTTTTTTATCAAGCCTTATATGCTATCCTATATCATATATTTATTGCAGGTTTTTTAATAGAAAAAATAAAATTTTTTAATAAAATTTTTAAAGATAAGCCATTGTTTAGATGAATAAAAACCATTTGTTAGCTCAAATAATTAATTTATTTTGATGTTTTCAGCTTCAATTCTCCAAAGATCATGAGGTGACAAGCAGGGTAAAAATGCCTTTTGCGAATATCTCAATAATATTTTATGAATAAGTAGGTACTATTAAAATACTGAGATGCTGAAAGTATCAGATCTCAAGATCTTATCAGGTTTTTGAGAAAAAAAAACTAAAGAATGTAAAGTAATTTTTTCCCCAGGGTTGACTTGATCGATTTGATTGAAATTGTTTGAATTTATTGAGAGAGTCAAGAGCTTTTATAGACAAAATAGACAAATTTTTGGCTTAATAAATTCATGATAAAAGAATGTCTCTTAAATTTTCGTTATACACTGATACTTTTCGAGCAAAATGATGAAACTATCATTTTTACGTTTTTTATAGATTCTTCGATAACTCTTTTACGAGTTATTTGAGAATCTATAAAGAATGTAGAAATAATAGTTTCACGATTATGCTCGAAAAGTATCATGGTGAAAAACGAAAACTTGAGAGAAAAAATTTTTTTTGTTATCTCAAAACAGTTTGACGATCAATACCACTTTCAAAATATAGCTGTTAGTTATTTTCAAAAGAGCTATTGTGAGCCTCGAAAACATGCTAAATGTTTAGATCAATCGGTGAAGTCAATGCTGTAAGAAGAAACGAATTTCCTATTTTTTATTTTTCATTCGATTTCAGTACCTACATATCCTCAAAGTATGATGAAAATATTTTTCCAGGGCCGATTCAACATTCTTACCCCCTATGGCCTTTTTAAAAAAAAATACCCCATACCTGACCGACCTCACCGATTTTTCTAAGGTTTTTTTTCTGAAATGCAGATTCAAAAAATTAGCTTCGGTCGCGCGCGTGATGAGCTAGTTTCTATGAAATTGAGCTTTACATTTCACAGACGTTATTGATCGTTTGTAAGATAATTTGTATTTCATTTTTCAAAAGACACAAGTTTTGAGCAAAAGGCTAAGGGAATCTTTATCCCAATTTCACAAGAATTTGAAGAAAATCATCTTTCGCAAAGTGGCGAAGTAACTTCTAATACCAATTTTGACTAAATTTGAGGCCGTGAAATTCTCATCACGATCTCTAGATCACCCCGCATCTTATATCAAAGAACTTATGAACTATTGGATGAAAGAATGACTTTCTTAAGCACTCATAAAAGTATTGCAACATCGTATGATAATAGTACGTATATTATCATTTTAACTTTTACCTACTACTATACATTTTTCGATCTGTTTTGCGAGGTGTATCGAAAGTATAATCAACCACCCAAGTGAAAGGGGATACATACAAAATTAGGTAAATTTAAAAGCAATAATTTTTTTTTTCCAATTAGTGTCAAATATATAACTTTTAAAACTCAATTATAATTGGTTCTAAGCAATTCTTTCAAATTCTATCTTGTTAGTTAGATAAAAAATAAAGTCGATGACGATGGGTGATCATATTTCGGATTCCTTGGTCTCACACTGTTCAGAAAAGATGCGATGTATGTAAAATGAGCAGATTGATTCTTTATCAGCCCAAAATTCAACAAGTTGACTGCAATTTTCTTCACAAATAAAATCATGTTTTTTTGAATGTTACTCAAGTGGAAATAGGTAATTCAGAAAGTTGTCTGCTCATTAGACAGAGACATCTTGTTTGAACAGTCAGAGACCAGAAAATCTTAAATCAGACATATTAGTATAGGCATATTTTTGGCATGCCATGAAATTCGTCGGAAAATTTGTTGGGATACAGTTTCAATTTTTGAAATTAATATTTTGCAATTTGACCTTTTCAAAAATTTCAAAGTGTATCTACTTCTTTGAATACAAAAGTCTAGCCGATCCATATTGCATGATTTATAATGGAGCACGATGATGTGACTAAGAAGCCAACAAGGGCGGGCCGCAATAAGGTGGCGCGAGATAACCAGTAGGTACTTCACTGCTGAAGATGGATGATGGTTGCAAAATGAGCCAATTTATACAAAAACAATTGAAAATCAAATTTCATGGATTCAAGTTGCCAAAACAAAAATTATGATTCAATTGCGATACTAAGAGTAGTTGACGTGATAATTTGCCGTACCATCAATCCATCATCCTTCGATGATGTAGGATACTCTGCGATAAGATACCTAATCTTTAGTGAGGCATGATTTTATAGATAAAAGGTTCTCTGCGATTCTCTGCGAATTGATGTTAGATATTATCACTAAAGAAGCATCGCAGGGCGAAATTCAAGGAACAGCATTTTGTAATCAATCAATCGAAGTCTTCGTCATCTACATTATGTGACTCGTGTTCCTTGTCGTCAGCATCTGAATCACCTGACAGCATTTTTTGCAACTCAGATATTTGTTCTTGGATCCTCTCCTCTGTTTCTTCCTCTTCACATATTCCAAGTAATCTTCTCTGCTCATTCTGGACCCGCCGCTTTGTGACTCTCAATACTCGTAGCATCTCAGTCTTGTATACGTTCTTGTTTTCTGTGCCTTGGAATATGGTACAGTGTGTTGCTACTTCTGAAAGAAAATGAATACCGTTTTATTTTTAGTATTGAACTAGGAACTATATTTATTCTCATAATAATATATGCGTGAAACTTTAATTTTATAACATTTGATTAGATTTAAAAGAATATATTTTCAAATTTATCGGCACAAGCTAGAAAATAGTATTAGTACTGATCATGTTCAACTGATTAAAAATTAGGTACTTATGGTATAGAATGTTCGAAACCTTTGTGTCACCGAGTTGTTCATTATGAGAATCTCTGTTCCGAGTAAGCTCACATACCAATTCATCCCCTGTGATTACTCCGAGTGCACAACTAAGAAAATTTCTCAATGCGCTGCCCCCCCAGCAAAGCAAGTGCTGACTCAACTGAAATATTTGTAATACATCATTTTCGCCATAGCACAAAGTGTACTAACGTTAGGCTCTTCCATGTGTAAAAGTAGGAAGCTATGGTAGTGTGAATTCAAAGAAATACTCAAAAGTTTTTTACGTAATTCGTTATTTGTATCGCTATCCAATTCTTTAAATTGTGCAACTAAGGTCATCGGTACAAAGTCGTGCTCTATTTTTTGCGTCTGATTGTTCAATGTCTGACTGATAGCTGATTGTTCAATATCTTGAGTATTTCCTTGTTTTGGTCGATCAACGTGTTTGAATTTTGTTCGAGTTTCCTACATAACCATACACCAAAATAATTCAACATGTTGGTCAGATTAGGTATATTAATTAAGTATTGTACAAGTACAATACATGAAAAAGAATTCGAATATACAGCCACATTCCCTCGACAAAGCAATCTAGAACATAAGCTTTCGCTTAATCCAACTTATCATTGACTGTCTTCCGGAAATTTATCGGCACATTTTCATCATAAAATTCGTCTACAACAGATTTCGACCATCTTTTGTATTTGGGATGCTCACCTCTGGTACACGTGTCTTCGGGGACACATTGTTTGAAACAGCAGCTCCTTTTTCTGAGGGCGGCGTGAATGTGTTACCCTTATGAAGTTATTACTTTCGGAACAGACCTGAAATTAGATTTTCGTATAATAGGCGTAATTTTATTCGACTTTCGTTATTTAATATTCCAGGAGTATCTAACAACTTATAATAATAATATGCTCACGGTTCAAGGGAGACGCTGCTTGTATTGAGAGTACGGACATCAGCTGTAGTTTCTGACGTCTTTGCCGTGCATTCAGTTGTGCCTCTTTTATTCTCAGTTTTCCGACGTGTTTTCTATTTTTTTCAAGAATTTCCTATTGATTAGTGCCGCACAGCCCATTAATGTTTCAATTGCTGCTTTTAGATTTTTCGAACCACTTTTTTTTCAGGGAGGTTGATCATCAGATGACGTAGTCTGAAGATGTTCTGGATCTGCCATGTTTCTCCCATTACAAGGGACCCTAATTTCATTACTCTAATTTCGTTTTGCGGCTTTGTCTTTGTTTATGGCCACCAGAAATTCTACAAATTATTGCTGTTAACATATTTCCACAATATCGAATGAAAATCTGTTTGGAAGTTGTTTCTCAGGGCAATTCTTCATGTTCTCACGTATCCTGTAGAACTCATCTTAGACAAATGAACAGCTTCGACAACCAACAGATTGTGCTTATGACAAACCAAACAGGCCCCAAAGACCTCCAAGTGTAAACAACAAAGAGGCGACACAATAATCACATTATGATCTTTAATAACAAAAATGAAATTGTAAGCTAAATAATATATCAATGAATAATTAGAACAGCCCGTATAACCTATAATTTAATAAAGACCGAATTTAGGAAATTAGTGTATTATTGTTATCAATTGCGAATTCTGAGCTACATTATTCTATAATAGTGAAAAATCAATCTCCTAAGAGTGAATCGCCGAGA
Source organism: Macrophya alboannulata (assembly GCA_949628255.1). NCBI lineage: Eukaryota > Metazoa > Arthropoda > Insecta > Hymenoptera > Tenthredinidae > Macrophya > Macrophya alboannulata. The sequence goes on along the minus strand of OX451207.1, from coordinate 31,106,216 downwards.
AATACTTGCTGACTTTTAAATGAAGGTATATCTACGATTACTCAAAATAATTTGAATCCAGAGCCATCGTGGCCGCTCAGAGCGGAACGCTTGGGATTGGCTGAAGTCACTGTCGCCCGAAACTGCGTTCATGGAAACCGGGCTATCGGATTCTGGTAAATGGCGATTCGGGTATTTGACGGTTCGGGTAAATGGCGATTCGGGAATTTGCCCGTTCGGGTAAATGGCGATTCGGGAATTTGCCCGTTCGGGTAAATGGCGATTCGGGTATACGACTGTTTGGGTAAATGGCGATTCGGGCATTTGACCGGTTCGGGAAAATGGCGATTCGGGTGTTTGGTCGGTCGGGTATTTGACGATTCGGGCATATGACTGGTTCGGGTATTTAACTTTTCGGGTATATGGAGCGCCCCCGGTCCAGTGCTCTCGTGGTCCAGTGCATAGGTCATGCTCAATTTTCATTGAGTAAACCAAAACACCAAAATCTTGGCGATTGTGGTTTGGTGCGGCAGATTGTAAGACGCGTCAAAGAAAATTCCATAATCTGTATACATATGGCAAAATTATATTCGCACACGTTATCCGACTACGCGAGCGCTGAAGTACAAGTAGAGTCGTTATGCGAGTTACTAATATCAAGAAGAATAAATAGATGATGACAAAAATAAATATTTTCTGAATAAAGTCGTCCGTTTTGAATACAGTTGTTATACAACTAAATAGAAAAAAAATCATAAAGATGAACAGGCATTCTCCATGCTCAATATGCAATGGAGACAATAACGATAGAAGTAAGATCGCGTTTACGTTCTTGCAATATATTTATCTCTACCAAAGATATTTTGGAGAAGAACTCGATCCAATTGAAGCTGAACGAATCCGTCATATCCCTTGGGATCGGAACCAGAATTAAATATCTCCCATTAAAATTAATAAAAATTATTCCAAAAACTATATCCTCCTTAACCGTCGCAAATAATTGGATTTCACTAAGAGTACAAACTCATCCGATTGAACCGGTGCACGGATCTTTCAAAACCGAACTAGTCGGTACTGCCGATGCAGCTGGCCATTCTGACTCAAAATCAAACGAAATCGAACTTTATTTGAAAGATAAAAACTGCATATTGGTTTGTTCACGCTGCAAGAACGAACTCTCCAAGGTCATTTTATTCAAACGAATTTTACCCCTGCCTACAAATAACTGCGATCCAAGTGAATGGTTCTGTTGTAAACATGACGGCGATGCTTACTCTACAATACCAGACCCTGGCGAGTCAGATTACTTTTATGAAAAGGATTACCAGCTGTTGAACAAGGTGATTTTTAATGAAGAATTGAAGATCGAAGAAGATAACGAGGTGGTTAAATGCAACAGATGTTTTTCGGTGTTCGGCGGACGTTCGACATTCAAAACCAGTGTCAAGATATGGAACTGCTGTGTGGATTATAAATTTTTAGACAATTCTTCAAATATTTACAAGGCTTCTGATCCGTTGACAGATTTTAGCCTAATTATAAACGATAAAACTGATATATTCACCGGCAATCGACTTCTAGTCGAAGCTTTAGATGGCAATCATTCTCATTATTTGCTCATTCAGCTGATGGACCAAAATCTAGAATTGCTTACTGAAAAAGATCGCTTAGACTCTAGCAACGCTGATACGATAGAGTTCACTTCTAGTCGAGTAACTAAAATTTTATATAAATACACTGAGACTGAGGCTGAGATAAGGAGTTATTGCATAGACATTGACCGCTGCCAAGTAGCTTTACCAGTTATGCTAGCAGCTGTGGAACATCTCTTATCAACAACTGAACGTTATCCTCCGTCCTATAGAATTGTTGATCAATATTATGTAGGCTACATTTATTTGTAAATATTTTAATGGCACATTGTTTTCTTACATGTCTATGTATTAGGGTGTTTAAAAAAAATGATATTTTTTTTTGTTTTGTTTCAATGACGCACAATCAATAGTTGCAGTCAGGTGAAATAAAATTTATTGTCTGTTGAAAAATGAGCCCTTAATATTATTATTCAGAGGTCGCTCTACACTATTATTTATTTCCGTTTAAAATACATGGAAAATGTTCCGGTGGCTTTTTTCGATTTTACATCTCAAGAACTAATCCACTTAGAAAGATTTTGCATAGCTATTTTTGTTCAAAATTGAACGCTCTACAAAAAAAGGTCTTTTCGTGTTTTCGATGAATCTAACTGTTTCCAAGTTAGTCATGGCTAATTACCATATAATAGCACATAATAACTTGGAAACAGTTAGATTCATTAGAAAAGAACAAGAGACCTTTTCTGTAGAGCGTTTAATTTTGAACAAAAGTAGCTATGCAGAATCTTTAAGTAGATTAGTTTTTGAGACGTAGAATCGTAAAGTGCCAGCATTTATTTTGCCGTTTCCCATGTATTTTAAATGAAAATAAAAAATAGCGTAGAGCGACCTTTAAATATTGATATTAAGGGCTCATATTCTAACAGGTACTTTATTTCACCTTACTGCAACTATTGAATGTACATGATTGTAAGAAAAATCGATTTTTTTGGTTTAAACAACCTAGTATGTATACACATTGGTACAGGTGTATTAAGGTGTGTCCAATATAAAATATCTTTGTTTTGTTTTTTTCACTGCTGATACGTCAAATGATAATTTTTCATGTGAAGTAGCTCCTCCCAAAAGAAGAGACTAGTAGCTCTATTCAAAGTACTTATTATTCATTCAAACAGGATTTCTATTTCCTATATAATTTTACATAGAAAACGAAAAAACACTTTCAATTATAACTTGGCTAAAAATTAAAATATCGAGTTAGCTTAGGGCTCAGTTTTAAGGGGAACTCGACGCATCAAGCTTTATCTCGAAGCTCACTAACTTTTTTTTTATAAAAGCCTCAATTCTTCCTCCACAAAATGAGCTCAAAACGACCGGGATTTCCTGATGTTTAGCCAAATCATAACTTTTTTCGTAAAAATGTTTCTTGCCATGAGTTAATTATATGGTATAACAGCAACAATAAAATAAACGAAAAAAAATTATTATACAGGGTGATTGGTTTTAATCGATCCAGACCGATATTTCCCAAACCAAGGGAGATATGAGAAAATATTTCGGACAAAAGTTGCAGGGTTCAGAGGGGGAAAGAAGTTGGCGGTGTCGAATTTTCCTGCGGAGGCGCTGCTGAGGTCAAAAGAAGGTCAACTTTGTTTTTTTCAAATGGAAACCCATGTTTTTCATAATGTAATTCTGTTCCACTTGAAAAATCAAACGAATTTTGTATGAAACATTTTTTTGTCAGACACCAATATTTTATGATATAATAATAATAATAATAATTCACTACCATACCTCACCATACCCGAGAGGGTATGTCCCCAGAAGTGCACGAAGGCTCTTGTGCGGGGTAAAGGGTAGAATGGTCAGTAACCATCATTATGCGACTGCAGTCGACTTAAGCTGTTCCATAGAAACACCCGCATTCGCACGAGGGGCAAGGGAAAACTGCAGAAAACCTTGCCCAGGTGTTGCCGGACTAGTGCTCCAGTCCTCAGCCTGTCAATTCAGCGCCTGAAACGGCGTGACCCGTCTTACAAATTCAGCGGGCTGCCGCTCAGGTCTTCCTCGACTGGCCGGGGACTTCAACCCACGTCCTCCCGTTCCGCAGTCTCGAGTGCTAGCACTACGCTACTACGGTCGGTATATTCAGCTGAACAACTAGAGATTTTTGAACTTTTGAAAACATTTCACCTCTAAACTATCAAGGTCGGAGAAAAATTTCAAGAGACAAAAAGTGCGTAATTTCATGCAAAGATTCTTGGAGAATAATTGCAGATTTTTTTCCAATAACTTTTTATCGTAGCTTCTTCAATTGCGTGAAAAACATCAAAAACTGTCGGAAAAAAAATCTGCAATTATTCTCCAAGAATCTTTGCGTGAAATTACGTACTATTTGTCTCCTACAATTTTTCTCTAAACTTGATAGTTCAGAGGTGAAATGTTCTCAAAAAATCAAAAATCTCTAATTGTTCAGCAGAATATCCTAAAAAATTGATGTCTCACAGAAAAATGTTTCGTACAAAAGTTTTTTGATTTTTTAATTAGAACAAAATTACGTAACGAAAAGCATGGGTTTCCGTTTAAAAAACAAAGTTGACCTTCCCCTGACCTCAGCGGCGCCTCTACTGAAAAATCCGACACAGCCAACTTCTTTCCCCCTCTGAACCCTGCAACTTTTGTCCGAAATATTTTCTTATATCTTTCTTGGTTTGGGAAATATCGGTCTGGATCGATTAAAACCAATCACCCTGTGTGTGTGTGTGTATATATATATATATATATATATATATATATATATATATATATGTGTGTGTGTGTGTGTGTGTGTGTGTGTGTGTGTGTGTGTGTGTGTGTGTGTGTGTGTGTGTGTGTGTGTGTGTGTGTGTGTGTGTATTTACATTATTCGGTATAGTGAGATTGAACTGAAGGCTTCAATCTCGTATTACTAAAGAGTAATGTGTGATAATTAACAATTGTAACTTTCCAAGCATGTAATAACTATATATAAGCAAAGATGATCGTATTTTCAGCTATTTGTGTATAATAAATACAAATGAATCCTCAAAAACCGTAATGTTATTTGTTTTTAAATAATTTATTAAGTGTAAAAAATGGTCTAATCTACCATTAGGGGCTTTGATAAGAAATAAAATGTCATTTTTTTATTCTTGTATAATTTTTTTTTCTTCAATTTATTTATTCATTTAGATATTTTTTAATGGTTTGATTCTCTCTTACACATCTATTAGATGCACTAAGGAAAAGACTTTCACTTTCTGTTGTCGATCGGAAATGCTTAATGTCTAGATCGAATTAGCGCTAAATCAACATTACATTCGTATTTGTCTAGACCATCACGATCGACAGAGTATTTCAATTTGTAGGAATGATCAAATGTGGTTTCGAATTATCACCACTTGCTGTGCTGTGTTTTTACATAGCATACGCGACTTGTAGATGTCAAAAAGTTAGCCAAGCTATCTCCAACTATGAATTTAGTCAACATTTTATTTTTTATATAATATATAATACCTCAGACATTAATTATTAACAAACCTAGGGGATACGACAAAGGAGAGTATTTGATTGAGAGCAGTATCAAAGATTACAGGGCAATTTATATCCATGATAATTAGTGGAAGGTCACTTATTTACTCGGGTTTCAGGGGAATAGTGAATAGAAGATAATTCAATTAATTCACCGACTTTTTGTCCCGACATAAGAAGCGAGGAAATTTTATTCATTTCACGGCCATGCCCGTCTCAGAATACGAAATGTACACGTTTTTCAATTCCACAAGTGTTACTTAACACATGCCCCAATTCAAAGTTAGGAATTAGATCATGAATAAAAACCGTTTACATTTTTTCTGCCGAAATACTCACACGACTATAAATTGCAAACGAAATGTTCATGCTTATGCGGCCACAACAGAATGTTTGTATACGGGTTGAAATCATCTATATTTGAAACTTCAAGACCACAGTGAGGCTTTAAATAAAAAAATGAATTAAAAAATATTAACACGTTTCTGTACGTTTCAAGTTTTTAAACTTTAACTACGGCTTTCGGCGATAATCTTCATAGTGGAAAATATTGTGTTGCACACATACCTACAAACTAACGTTAGAGGTCGAAATGACAAACAGAACGAGAAAAAAAAAATGCGTAGACTGTATGATTTCTTTTCCCGCGTGGAAGTTCAATGAAAATTTTATACAACCATATCAAATGGTTATATGGAAGTTTGATTGTATCGAAAATCTTCTTGGTCGGAAATTTTCGCAGAACATAAATGTATGTATGTACCTAATTCACTGCCTGTGCTAAATAGAACCCAGCCGAAACTAAAATTATATTAAAAAAAAATATAACGCGCAGTTTAAAGACCAGTTTCTAGATGCCGGGATATACTACTTATAGGTATGTATGTATGCTATACCTACATAATAAATTAATTGGACATTGCTTACAGATAAAATATAATTCTAGATACAATTGCTTAGCTGTAAACAGAACATTGTGGTATAATAATCAAATAGTATCTACGCTCTATCTATTATAACGGCATCGGCTACTTAGTTCCTGCATTATAATCGCAACGTACGATTTTAATTCAATTCTAAGCTCTATGTTAATTACATATGTAGTACCAATTTTACATTTGTACATAACTTCGTTCGCTTTATGCTCGCTCATTCATTGCGCCAGTTTCTACGAGATGAATGATTGGATAAGGGAATAAAATTTCGGAAATTGTTGCCTTTCATAAAATCGTCGTATTAAAAGTCGTCTTTAAGCTCGCGAGCGGCATAGGCAGTTTATACTGTTGGTTCTTTCTTCAAATAATATTTTTATAACTTACTTGCTTACGATTAGTTGCACTTAATAAACGAAGCACCTAAATTTATTTCGTAAATTTTTCTTTTGATTTCTAAAATAACTATTTATAATCTTTTCTTTTATAGCCAATGTTTAAAATTTTCGTATTCTTGGTTTTTATATCGTTTTCTTTCCTCTCAATGTGTAGCTGCCAAGAATACTAATTTTACGCTCTTATCATATGTACACATCAGTACTCGTATCTGATGTTCTGTTAGGCATCTCGTTCGAAGACATGTTCGTTACTTTGGAATTTACAATCAACCTCGTGTCTCATACGTTAGAAGCGTCTCTGATTTTTCCTATGTACTGCTCGCTTGTTCAGTGGTGGAGGAAAGCCTGTCCAACAATGGTGATACGTATGCCCAGCCGCCGTCTTTAGTTTCCTTGAAAAGCTAGAAAAAAAAATAAATAAATAAAAAATAACGTGTTGAGGTCAATTTGTGAAAAGAATTTGCCTTAGAGAATTTAAACTAAAATATTCTTATCTCCACTATCCCTGTAAAAAATAAAGTCATGACACATATACTATCTGATACATTTGGAAAAATGATACGGGTAGAAAAAGCCATTCAATCCATACATTTGCTGCGGATTTATTAGATTCGTAGTAAAAAGGAAATTTCTTTGAAATTGTGACTAAAAGAATAAACACTTTCAGTACTGGTGATAGTGAATTTATTACTATGAATATTGAGGGTTTCATAAATGTGAAACTAGTCGTACGACTCACCTTAGTTTGCCAGGGTATATTGTTTTCTTTGCGTACACGTGCCTCATCTCTTTGTCGTTGCTCGATACTACTTTTTGCAGCGGTAGCTCGCTCCATATCGTTTAATCTAAGTCCTGCAGTAACCTCGCGCCACACTTTCCTTGACTCGCTTTCTTCTTGTTCAGAGACTGGTATTACCCTCTTTTTTTCTACTTTAAGTTCGTTCACATCGGCAAACAGCTCAGTTCTCTGGGCATTATATTGAAAATGACAATAAACGACGCGATAAATTTGTATAAATTAGTTGCAGAAATCTTACCCCGTCTGACCACTTTGCTTCCATAGCTCCACTCCATTCTCCGTTAATAACAAGGAATGGTTTTTTGTCCGCAGGCTGGAAGACTTGGCAAGTAATGCGGTTGCGTTTACCACCGTAAAAGGGTTTTGTAAGAAAATCAATGGTCGCATGGTAACCACTTTGAGCACAGGTTATTGTGGCTGCTCCTCCTAGTTCGATCCACGGAACGGTAAGAATTGATCTCCCGTATCCATTAGGAAAAGTGAGCACGTACTCCTCCCCGTGCTCTATGACGTTAACCCATCCTTTACCCAAGTTATGCACACCTATACTCAGCCCCAGAAATTTACTCTTTGTCCAAATGTGGGCCGAGAAGCTAATCTTCTTTGCATAATGTTCAGCGTAAAAACCACTAACTGTCATCAAAGAAAAATGATATTTATTTGAGTATGAATAAAACTGTAACAGATATTTGAGAGTCTGTTCAATTAGTACCTGGTGGGTGATGCGAAACTTGTTCAGAAACAAAGGTTAGTTGATTTTCTCTACACCAAGGTACTGGACCATCTTTTACTGTCCTGGTACTGGCTTTAGAGACCCCATCGGATTCAGTTTCCTTTGGAAGGTCCCAATGACATCTAAATACTTCACCTAAGATCGGGTTGTATGGTTTTTTAGCTACTCCAGATTTACGTCCTGCATGGAAGCTGCAAAGATACCATCGTACCGTTTGCACCATTCTATCCTTTGGAGTGGCCATGTCTGCTATGCTAAAATACGTTCATCTGGTTAGTCAGAGTCCATCAACTGAACATTTCTTTGCGGCTGTGTAGTAGTTTTAATTTAATGAATCATAGCCACATGGAATGAAAACAGCTAACGTATACGTACCTAACGAAAAAGTCTGGATGTGTAAAATAGTCTGCATACATTTCCAGAAGTGACCGACGTTCCAAAATAAATGTAGGCAAGGCTACTTTCGTCAAATCCATACCGATCTTCACTTGAGACAACAAATGAGCCACTACCGACCCGTGAGTTTCCATTGAGTCCACTGTCAAATATAATGTCAAGTGATAACAATATTAGACTAGTACGGACATTGAATCAATTGTGGATACTCACCTTCAGGCTCACTCTCCTCCTCGTACAGTGCTGAAAATAAAAAATAAAAACGATGGAAGTATTGCTGAATGTGGGGAAAAAATCAATTTTTACTTCCAATGATTATTATCTCTCAATCCCTACTTGGAAAAAAAAAATACCGATACTTGTACTGTTGAAAAATATTCTGACAAATTATTCAAATGTCTGAATACAGAGAACTACACGTTTACATTGGCAGCTGCGAAATTTGCACACTTTGCACTATTTGTAATACTTTGTAATTCAAATTTTTTACGAGTTTTGACTTTGTAGACAACTTTCATCTTGAGACAAGAAGAAATTTTCTTGCATGAGCATTATTCGTCAATTTTTCGATTAATTTCATAATACGTGAATAATTCTTGTGTGTAGAAATCTATGTATATCACAGTACGACTGTGTGAAATTTTATTTACACCGGAGTTAGATTTGTATACGATAAATTTCTGTCCAATAGACTACATGACTGTAAAAATTGTTAATTTTTTACAGTGATGAGGTCTGATTTGCGATTTCTCAGTATCATAACTGAAAGATTTATCAATGAGTTGTGATGACGATAAAACAGAATTCGTTGTGGAACTTCAGCCAGCTGTTTCCAGATCAGATTCTACGAGAGAAACTCAAATAATAACTTTGGATATACTAACTACCAAAAAGGTGATTTTAAAGCCAAGAGCTTTTATAAATTTTATTTTGTTCTCATCAGCTCAGAAAGGATAAAAACACAAAAACAAACTACAATTAAACAAATTACAAACTTACGAGCAAAAGGTTCTATGTGTTGGCAGACCCGACCTTCCGGTTTAAATTTTGTAAAAATTTACATTTCTTAAACCGAAAAGGTCGTATCTGTTGTTGCTACTTAGAATCTTCTGCTTTTAGTTACTCAGTTATTGAATTTCGATGTTTCCGAATGTATTTTTAGGGCTTCTGCACAAATAGAAATCAATCAACAAAACAATATACGACGATTTTGGTCTTACAAAAGATCGCACATTGTCATTCACGACCTCATGGCATCAGTCACACGATATTATGTTATATTCTACTATTATTGCGGAGTACGAGAAGTTTATGTGTCATCGTGATATTGTGTATAATGAACAACCTTGTGTACCATTAGACCTGTGTAAACCTAGGCCAATGACCTTTGTCTAATACTAGTGCAATCAGTTTTTACAATGTTCTGATCAAAAGTTGTGAGCGTGAAAACTGCAAACTTTAATATAATGAAATCATTTCCAGAACTTCATGAGGACATCAATATTTTTCGTGTATTATTGGACTATGAGCATTGGCAGTGGAACGCGGAACAACATTAAATGTTTCAATTTTTTTCCAATCATGATAATCGGTTCTTGTGATTCGAAGTTATCATGACTCTCCAATTACAAATCACATGAATTCCATGTAACAATCGACTTACCGTCATAGTCTAGAGATCCGTCGCCCTTGGTAGGAGGTGGATTAGGCTGTTTCCGGTTATCGCCTGAACTATTTTCGGCCACTTGCTGCAACCTTTCATTGGCAAGCCGTCTGTAATGTACAATACAAATTCGGAATATAAATACATACCCAATTACGATATCTTACGAATAATATTTGAAATTGCCTAAGTAATAAATCCATGAACCTACTGAAGGGTTTCCCCAATTGTAAGCTTGAGGAAAATATACTGCAAAGTAATTTAACATAGCAAAAGGCATCAGGGGGAAATAAAAAAAGTTGGTTGTCACGATTATTTATCGCTGGTAATCGCATTTCCGTCACCGCCTTTCCGTGATGTCGATTGAACGGCGGTGACGTACGCTCGGCTTACTTCGCGCAGTTTGAAGCTGTTCGCCGGAAATGTGCTCGGGACGCACGAAAAATATGACTGGCGGCCGTCGCTGTCACAAACGGCGTATCAGTGCAAACGGCAGATAACCTTGATCGTGGAAAATTTGAAAATTAACATAGCAATCAAATTAAAATCAGTTGGTAAGGAATAATCAGTATGCTATAAAAGGCAGTCTGAGAAGCGCGCGAAGCGCGCTATTGTGAGCTAGTTTAATATACTGCAGCGATTTTTGACAACAATTTTCATATGTAATTGGAAAACACGAAAACCAGAAGAAGCAAAGTGCCGTTTGTGACAAAAATTGAAGTAATCTGTATGTATAGGGTGGAAAGAAATGATTGGTCGCCAGTTGGCCAGATGATTCTCCAGCTCGAGATCGGTGAAGATCTATCAAAACTTGTAATCGCAAAAATGACTTTGACCTTATAAATCAAGGTCAACATTTTTGTCTTAAAAAATGCTACTGATTGCAAGGATAAAAACTCCCCGGGGAACCATAGAAAAATATCATAAAGAGAAATTTAAGACGAGACCGAAATCTTGTAGTCGGCAACCGATTGGAATTTCTCTTGTTATAATCACGGAATTTCTTTAATCTTCCGGAGTTTTTTTTTGATGGGAAGGAATCGATCTGAACCTATAGGACCCCGGGGACTTTTTATCCTTTCAATCAGTAGCTTTTTTTAAGACAATAAAAATTTTGACCTCAATTTAGAAGGTCAAGGTCAATTTTGCGGTTACAAGTTTTGATAGATCTTCACCGATCTCGAGCTGGAGAATCATCTGGCCAAGTGGCGACCAATCATTTCTTTCTACCCTGTACAATACAGTGATGAATGCGCATGGGCTATCTATTCTCTCAACAGACATCTCAGAAATTTTTCGCGCCACTCATCAGGTCCGCGTTTTGCTTGTACGTATATTAGAATGCGGCTTATCTCCGTGTAAATACGGTAATTCTCGGAATTCTTATTACGTCGGCAATCAGCTAACACATAAACTGGATTACATGAGCAGCTTGTAAGAGAGAAGCTACAATAGCGACATCTACAATAGAAAGTTTCGACTAAATGCTTCTTGAAAAGCTTTTGCTAATGTTGCGAGAACATTTTTCACAGCATTCAGATTGAACGCGACGAAAAGGGCGAGCAAGAAGATGAACCCGAACAACACAAACGATCGAAAGATCCACATGTCTGCGAAAAATGAAGAGCAGAACGTGTGTTACCTTCAGCTTCGTGAGTTCATTGGCCGTAGTCTATAAGAAAATCAGGCCATTGAAAGTAGAATGATGGGTGATACTTACAGAGAGAAATGGTTGTGCGCCGAAGCGGGGGATGAAATAATCTCTTCAGTTGCGTCAAAGTAGTCGTCATCTTCGTCTGACGATGAATACGAGAATTCTGGCACTAGGAGGTTGATGGCTAGAATAAAAATAAATCGAAATTTCGTTTTATTATAAAATACATAACTTCTTCATCTTATTTCTATCGTATTATACCGGGTGTTCACGATAAGGCGTTACGAATTTTTATCTCGGAAATAAGGCGTTTCCAAGCAAAACTTTTCCAACAAACGTTGTATCGTTTCAATGGGGAGAAATGGTAGGATTTTTTATTTTTTATTCGGTAGACGATTTCAAGGTCAACCAATTTTGTTCTACTTGAAAAATCGAACAACTTTTGTATGAAACATTTTTTTGTGAAACACGAATTTTTCATGACATTCAGCTAAATGACTAGAGATTTTTTAACTTTCAAGAAATTTTCACCTCTAAACTATCAAGTTTGGGGGAAAATTGCAAGGGACAAAAAGTGCGTAATTTCATGCAAAGATTCTTGGAGAATAATTAATTGCAGCATTTTTTTTAACAATTTTTATTTTCTCACACAATTGAAGAAGCTGCAATAAATAGTTATAGAGAAAAATTCTGAAACTATTCTTCAAGAATCTTTGCATAAAATTCCGCACTTTTTTGTCCCGTGCAATTTCTCTCCAAACTTGATAGTGTACAGGTGAAAATTTCTTAAAGATTAAAATCGCTCTAGTTATTTAGCTGAATATCATGAAAAATTGGTGTCTCACCAAAAAAAAAAAAATTTCAAACGAAAGTCGTTTGATTTTTCAAGTAGAACAAAATTGGGTAATAAAAAATATGTTTCCATTTAAAAAAATGAAGTTGGACTTGAAGCCGTCCACCAAATGAAAAATACTACCATCTTTTTCCCTTGCACCAATACAACTTTTGTTGAAAAAGTTTTGCTCGGAAACACCTTGTTTTCGAGATAAAAATTCACAACGCCTTATCGTGAACACCCGGTACAGCTGACGTCGAAGGCTGGCTCAAGAATTTCTTGACAAGTACAACAATCACCGGGCTAACGAAATTTTGAAAATTTAATTTACCATTGGGCAAGATTGGTATCCGTGGCTCAAGGCATTCGAAACCCATTTCAATACCAGCTTGTACCGTTGCTTCTGGGTCTCCAGCAGTAACTGCAATAACAAGAATTTTGAATCAAAACCGAAAGGAATTATGGAAAAGAGAAGTCCTTACCATGTGTGAGTGTTGGTAAGACATGAACAGGTTCCACAGGGCCTCGGTATATCCCGTTCACTGGTATGGCCGTATTCTAAAGAAATATCCAATCAGTTAGATGACAATTCTAGAATCATGCCGAGTGACTTCTCAATTATGATATAAATTGCGATTTTATGAACCAATAAACTATTCGGCATGTATCAGTATCTCTGGATAACCTTTCAAATTTTTTTTGCATCTTTTAAATCTACCCTTTCGGAGTTATGAATTTTTTTAACCTGCAGAAACAGGACGTGCTTTAAAATTCAGAAAAAATTCCCAAAAATTCTGTTCCTGATGGAGACCAACCTCCCACTTATAGAAACGTGGCCCGAATTTTTCTTCTATTTTTTTTCAATATTTCAAGAATTTTATTAAAAAAAAAATGCTTTACTAATGACTAATCGTAGGATAAAAGTCATTAGTGAAGCATTTTTTTGATAAAACTTTATGAAAATTGAAAAAAAAAAAAAAAAATATATAATAAAAATTCCGCCCACGTTTCTACAAGTTGGAGGTTGTCCTATATCATCGACAAAATTTTTATGAACTGATTCAAAATTTTGATAAAGGTTCTTTTTAATAAGATTGAAATGATTCATAGCTCCGAAAGGGTGGATTGAAAAATCTAAAAAAAATTTGAAGGGTTCTCCAGAGATAGAACAATAACATAAAAAAACTAATCATCAAATCGGAGATGGTGAGATCTTGAGTCCTGGACAGTCCCATGTGTGTATAATAGTCCTCGGGCCCACGCCTAACAAAATTTGTGATTACCTAACCGTTGAGACTTCGTATATATGTTCTTTACAAATTTTTTATTTGCGAGGATTCTGTGTAGGGGGGAGTTTTCTTATGGGACCCCCGCAAACTCATCGATTTGGTGCAACAAAAAAATTGATGACCTAAACATAGTCTTTCTTCTAATCGGAAGATTTTTTTATATAGAAAGCGAAAAACATAATGTCGGACAAATATATTGGGTTTCTTGGCGTGTCCGACACCCCGAACATGGCAAAGTTATGACGTCATAAAATTTAGTACCTCACAGCTGATTTTTTCAGAATCGTTTAATAAAAATATTTAAAATTAACTGGTAACCTTGTCTGACAAATTTTTGGGGAGGGTACTTGTTGTCCGACGCCCTAAAGTCAAGGGTTTCATGCAACCCCTATATTTACTACCTCACACACAATTTTTATTTTGTACTTTTTGTAATAATGTTTACAACACATTGGACCATCTGTCCGACAATAATATTGGGTATTTTCTGAAAAAAACGAATAAAACATACTACATTTTGAACATCTTAAAAGTTACGTACATTAATTATTTCTATACATCAGAAATGAATTATATATGGTTTTTACGTTGATCAAGATGAAATTGAATTTTTAAAAGCTTTTATTTAACTCATGCTTATAGATGTCTGTCTGTCTGTGAAGATTCGGTTTCGTCAAAACTTAAAATTCATTTCGCAACAACTTCCGTTACAGTTAGAGCTCTGAAGTTTTGCACATCGTAAGATATTCGATGACACTATATGTATAATGCAAAAAGAATTTTGATTCTAAGTTAACTTTAAGCCGTATAAATTGTCGAAACATTTTTCAATGTGAAATACAATAATTATTGCTCTTCACCAGTAGTTTTCTATATTCATTTTTTTTTATTGATCGCAGAATACTACAAAACCACGGCAAGTTCACAAAAAGTAGTTTACTCTATATACTTTTCCTCTATTGTTAGTCACGTGCATACTCCAAATTTTTCGAAAATTAATTTCAGCGGAAATCTGCACTGTTTCATACATAATTGGATTCAGCGTTTAATAACTAATTTAACAAATCTTGAATTGAAAAGATCGGACAGTAGTTACGAATTTATTCATTACAAAAAATACGTTACAATAAATTGATACTATTATGCTTATAATACATTGAAGAAGGTTATAATAGTATAGTTAATTTTCCGTATACAATTTTTTTTCCGTCTGATTTTCAATCAAAAATCGAGTTTTTGTCAAACATCAACATTTCTAGATTTTAGGGAGTTATATTTAATGTCAGAAGATATCGTTCAGTCTGTATGTTTATGTGCGAAGAATTAATAGTTTTCAAATAATTTGACAGATTCGACATTGAATGATTCGAAATCAACTCACGTCTATCAAAAAAAAGATTGAATTTAAAATACAATAATAATGGTACCGGTACATCTTTATTTATTGCGTATTGAATAGATTTATTTAGAAATTTCACTTTTTTTGTCGGACTATTAATTCGACCTGAAATTTTTGTCGGACAATTACATCACTGGTCAGGAAATAGCATATTTTACATGCCTTTTTTTTGTCCGACAAGAGGTAGTAAATATAGGGGTTGCATGAAACCCTTGACCTTAGGGCGTCGGACAAGTACCCCCCCCCCCCCCAAAATTTGTCGGACAAGGTTACCAGTTAATTTTAAATATTTTTATTAAACGATTCTGGAAAAATCAGCTGTGAGGTACTAAATTTTATGACGTCATAACTTTGCCATGTTCGGGGTGTCGGACACGCCAAAAAACCCAATATATTTGTCCGACATTATGTTTTTCGCTTTTTATATAAAAAAATCTTCCGAGTAGAAGAAAGACTATGTTTAGGTCATCAATTTTTTTGTTGCACCAAATCAATGAGTTTGCGGGGGTCCCATAAGAAAACGCCCTCCTACACAGAATTCTCGCAAATAAAAAATTTGTCCGACTCGACATAAAGAACATATATACGAAGTCTCAACGGTTAGATAATCACAAATTTTGTTAGGCGTGGGCCCGAGGACTATAAGGAATTCCAGCTCAACTCGACTAGACTCGGAACCTTTAGGTTCCGATTCTTTTTGTTTTTCAACTATAGGGGAAAGGTAACTAGCCCCGGACGGCGGGTGGCCCTGGAAATTGCAAGATTGTATATTTTTCGCATCTTTAGTATTAGTGTTTCATCATGTCTGCGCAAGTTTGTGTCCCACCAGACACAACACATGATGAAACACTAATGGTAAAGACGCGAGAAATATACAATCCTACAATGTCCGGGCTACCCGCCGTCCTGGGCTAGTTACTTTTTCCCTATGTACTGCTAGTTGAACTAGCACTCCACGATTTATTGAAAATTTTGCCGGATCAAGGCCGTGGCGGTTACGAACTCTATAAATTCTGCTTTCATTGATTTTATGTTTTTTACCGAAGACTTTAACTCCGCAACCCATTTTTGTATCGAAAACTGTCATATGACAGAATTCACGTGTTTTGAGGTAAACTTTGGAGCTAAATTTTTTACGAAATTTTTGCCCCCCTCTAACTGCATAAAAGTCCACCTGGAAAGTGGAAAATCTGCCTAACAGACCTTTGCACGCAATTGATTTCCTGGAAAATATACCTAAAATCCCTCAGCAAACGACAAAAATTTTAGGACCTTGCGGAATTTGGGCCGGCTTTTCGTGTAGAAGTTATGGATCATATTACTCAGGAGTGCTTGGAACCTCATAGTTTCCGATTATTATTCATTTTTATCTACCTATACTATTTTCAAAAATGCTTTAAAACTTCGCTCTTTGGCCGACGCAAGATGTTTCAGAATTGATATCAGAATTTTATTACGGTCCACAGTGCCTACAAATGAAAGTCATTGGACTTTGTAGGCTATCATTTACCTTGGCAATTTGCAGTTGGACAATGGTGTGCTTGACCGAGTTTAGCAACGCATTGGCTTGAGTTAAGACTGCGGTATAAATTTGTAGCTTCTCTTCCTCTTTTTCAGCAATATTTTGCTTCTTGACTTCGACTAATTTTATTTGATCAATCAACAATTGAAGATAAGCATCTGCCTCGGCTACTTTACGATCAAAGTCTTGCTTTGGTGGTGGTTTCAAGGGATCCCAACGCTTAAACATATGAATAAATACATTCGTAATTGTTATGTAATTTTCATCTCAATTCATATTTCTCCTTATATAACAATAAATCAAGTATTTGGGTCATATTATTGCCCAGTTTCCATCTCAGAAAAGACAATAGAATATGAGAAGGTAGAAACAGCTCGTGAAAAGCAGAGAATCGATTGGAAAAGCTCAAGATATGAAGCTGTTCAGAAGTATATTGGAGTGAATTAATGATGCCAAGGGATGAATACTGGCTATCCCATGACATTCAATGCAAAGGATATTTTATAAAAGTATCTTTGGAATAACAGGAGGCTACTCAAAACTCTTACATGCATGATTTAACAACTGCAGTAAAAATCATAATTCAAATTATCAATAAGACAGCTTTGAGAAGGTCATCAGGTTAAACATTTGACCCTTATTGTATGATAAATATACCACGATGCATTCAAGTATTTTTGTGATTTGTAATTTCTAAGCATATTATATTCATGTGATAAGTTTTACCGCATGTGCATGTCGTAATATAGTATCTTCCAGAGCCCTGACCCAGCGTTCTCTTTCCTCACCATCTCGTGTTTGAAAGTGAAAAGTTTTTGCATCATCTTTGGACGAGGAAGTTGTTATAGTAAATGTACTATCATCCTCGTCGTCAATTCCGATAACAGCACCACGCAGTCTGACGCAGCCTCGTCGTGCACCTCGCATCATCTTTTCCTTACTCTAAATAACATATCAGTGTTTTAATATTCAAGCTGAAGCTAACAATGCTGACGTTGTCAACTGTTTAATTATATACGAAAATGCTCCTCCTCACCAATGTCAAAGGTGGCCTGTATATATAAGAATATTAATCGACGACTATTAGAATTCCATCACCATTTTTTATGACGAACCAATTCTGCTTAACATATTTGCGCATGCAAATTTCAAACGAACCTTTCATTTATTTGCAGTTACGACAAGATACTTTCAATTTCTAACCCCACTGGTACCCTACAGAGTTTACAGACTTTACAATTAGTCGATCAAAATGCTAGGTCATTATCCTCACCACATTTCGTTGCTGAAAAGTCTCAAATATGAGAAAAAACAAATTCAAGCTATCTCATGTCTTGATAGTCAAAAAGTAGATCAGGATGGACCAATAGCTAGATTCTCGGCAATTCTGTACCAGGGCAAGGAGTTGCATACAATTATAATTACAATGTAATGACGCACAGTATAATTATTTGATGGAAGAAGGGGAAGGGGGGGAGGCAATTGGGTACCCGTATATGAAGCCATGTCTTCCAATAGATTAGGTTTACACATCGCTCATTGATCATGACCAGAACATAGGTTCGAATCAAATTCGTATTCTGTCATCGCACACAGTGCCTATGTGAAGCAAGATAAATTTGGTTGGTTGGTTGGCTTGTTGGATAAACAATACACAATTATGGGGCTAGCAGAAACGTATCATTACTACATTGATGACCCAGCGGGTAAGCTATTATTTTGCTAACCATTCGATGTGTATCAAAATGACTAAGATTCGAAAAAAATCATACATGCCATCCAAAGATTAGTGAAACAATTGTGCATTCGTATCGAATCTTCGTGCTGTAAGAATGTCAGTTCTTTCTTTGCACAAATATATACCTGGGACATAATTATTTCAAATCTTAATATGCTTTCAAGAAATACTTTATTGACTCTATCTTTTGACATTTGATTATTTGTATTTTGAGACATAATTGAGACTCAATTTACACAAGACAAAGTCCATTCAATAAAAAAACAAAATATCAGTATGGGCTGAAAAAAATTAGAAATCTATATATTTCGTCCAAAAATCGCCCGGAATTTTTTCATAATTTTAGAACAGGTGAAACATTGAAAAAAAAATTAAGTGCTCCAAAAGCTTGTTTTTTACGTAATTTTACGGGATCAATGTAGACGTCTTGGTATTTTTTCAATTTTGTTCTTCCAAAATCATTTTAAAAAATCACATGATTTGATAAAAACTGATTTTGAATTTCAAAAAGGATTTTCCGATGTGTTTTCCGATATGTACGGACAGGGCAATATAAAGAGGCAAAAGAGTATAAAAAAAAGCCGAAAAATTAGCTACCCAACATTTTCTTCCCAGGACGTTCAGTCCCTGAGATGTTTCCATATGCAGATGTCGTTGACAGTGGAATAACAGAAACTTGTACAGTTTGTACAGCAGAGGCAAAAATAGCCAGAAATCGATTATATACAGAAAAGTTGCTAATTCTGAGCGTACATATCCGAAAATTAATGAAATCGGAGACATTAAGGTCTTTGTCTGGTCTTTGTCTGGTCCAGCTCGAACGGTGGAATCCACCATATACCCTCTTAACAAATTTTGGAAATATTTGTCACTAAATGAAAGAAGTAATATTTTAATAAGATCATCAGGCCTCATTGTATTTGATGATGAATAAAAAACTTGTGTAGTCAAATATAGTGACTGTTGTTGTGATTCTATTTCTTAATAAACATTCTATTTGTCATTTGCACCCGGTTATAGATTCACGGACAACAAATTGGTGGCTGATGTCGTCACCAGTGCCAGTAATAACAATCCTAGCAAGTTATCTTTACTTTGTATTAATCTGTGGGCCACGCTGGATGAAAGATGCGAAACCATATTCATTAAAAACATTTATAACATGCTACAATGCATTCCAAATCGTTGCCAATGCAATAATCATCTATATGCTGATGACAGCAGGATGGCTAACACACCTCACCGTGGGATGCGAGCCTGTAGATTACTCTATGGATCCTATGGCCATCCAGGTAAACGATTTCACAGATTCTATACGCTGCTTAAGTATATTGCTAATGTTTTTAAAAGACTGATAAATGTATTACGGCCGTTTCTAGTCAAAGTAAGCAAATGTTTCGTGAGAGAAGCCTTCAACATTTGCTGGGGAAAAAAACTATCCATATTTTTTTAGCAAAGGGGTTTGATTTCAATTAAGAAGAGCAGATATTTAGCTATGTCACATTATTATTCTTGTTGTTTTTGGCTTGATACACTATGAAATGGTGTCTAGTCGTTCAAATAGGAAATTTGAATTAAACCAATGATCTATACGAGTATAACTTGCTATCAACCAGCTGAAAACTTTGCTATAGCTAGTTGGAAATCAAAATCTAATAACTTTTGGTCTAGCTCGATTTTTCACTGGATATATTTGCAAAACTGCCTATCATGGTGCTTAATAATGAGTAAAAGTTGAAGGTTCATTGTACGGAGAGATAATTCTTTTGAAAATTTTGATTGCAGCAAGCTGAGGCAATCTGGTGGACTATGTTGCTGAAACTAATTGATCTATCAGAAACGGCAGTGTTTGTCCTCAGGAAAAAAGATAAACAAATATCTTTCCTGCATCTGTATCACCATGTTACAACGCTCAGTATAACCTGGATATCCGTCAGATATTTCGCAGGAGCCATGTGTACATTCCCTATAATAGTGAACAGTTCCGTACACGTCGTGATGTATAGCTACTACCTGTTGTCGAGTAGAGGTCCTAAAGTTCGATGGATAGTAGGCTTTATCAAACCCTACATTACCATCATTCAACTAGTAAGTGTATCTTCCGTCTCCTACAAAGGCGTACTTTTTTCTTTACACAAAACTATGAAATTTCACAATGAAATTTAAACACTTTGCAGCAAACTAATAACGGTCTTTTGGACAGGTTCAATTTTGTATACTCGTGATGCACGCCACTCAAGCATTGTCTCCTTCATGCGATATTTCAACAACTGCAGCCAGCCTCTTCATTGGGAATCTAATGGCAAACTTTTTTTTGTTCGTAAACTTTTATAGAAAAAATTATGTATTACCTAAGAAGAAGACTGCTTAGTCGAAAGAAAATAGGTTTAACCAATTTGTGTAAATATAAACAGCGTTTGAAAATTGGACAGCTCATTTTTGGCCTCAGATCATTTGACCGATTTTCAAACGATCCATGTGTGTGATGCATGTGAAAACTCACCGTTTCCGAGCGAGTAACAAACACTTACTCACTTAATTGAGCGAGTCTTCATTGGGCCTCCACCTTATTTCGAAACAAGAATCCAATGATTCATAATTACCATATGTATGCATAATAATCCGAAGTGTAACTTTCAATGTGTAAATGCGAAAGATTAACCCAAGTTTTTGATACACAGTCAAATTGACTAGAATGAATTTATGGAAAACAGAGCTATGCTCATATTGTTACTTTCATAGCTTGTATCAACCGTGGATGGGCATACCAAAATATCGTGGTATCACAATCAATCTCTATGTCATCGCGTCTTATCATTAATATATATACGGGTCAAAACGCCAAATACTGAACGATCTTGTACCTGGTGGTCAGCGTTCGAAATCGTCATTCAACCAGGTGATAGTATACATCGAAAGAGGTATCTCTGATTTTTTTCGAATTTTTTTAGTCATAACTTTGGCAACAATGTTTTTCGAAAGTGTGCAGTTTTCCTGCAACATGGCCCTAAACATTATTGCCTATGCTGTGCTGCTTGTGAAAAATAAAAAAAATAAAGTACCGATTTTATGTGAAAAACTCTCAGCTTTCCGATGAAAATATTTCCGATTCTCCCATTTTTCCAAAAAGTTTTGAAAATCCCGCATAAAGTAAAAAAAATCACTTTTAGACATGAGTGTATATTTTGTTTGCGATGAAAATTTTTTTTTCGGGAAGTATGATAGTACTACTCCACAACATTCAGAATTCTTGATCGACCTTAAAAAATTTATATTTTGAGCTGAAATTCTCCGGGATGTCATATTTGTTTTGTGTGAAAACAATTGATGCCACGAAATAAAATTTGAAAAAAAAAAATACGAATTTTGACCAATTTTGGAATTTTCAAAATTCGTGAGCGACCCCTAAAATTTTTTTAATTGATCTGGAAGAGCTCCTTAAATGCAAAAGACTAATGAATTTTCGTAAGAGCATTAAAATCAAAAAATAGTCGGTCGAAATGGGTCACCCTAACGTACAGTCTTTATTTATTTACACTCGACCCCATCGGAACCCCAGATTAAAATTCACACATATTCTGTAAAAAAGTCTCAGCGTTCCGAAAAAAATATTTTCATCGCAAACAAAATATATGGGGTATTTCAAAAAGTTTTGAACGGTTATTCACCTCGACCCCCATCGATTTCCGAATAAATTATTCACGTGATAACCCTAGACTCAAAAATAGTTGCTGAATTTTCCGATTTCTTTTTCAGAAGTTACGATTTTTCGAAAATCGCACCTCAGGACAAGAGCTCACTTTTTACTTAATTCTCATTGGCAAGCAAAATATCTATTGGGGAAAAGTGAGTGGTACAGAATGAGCCAGGTTTTGACGCACTTTGACACGAAAATATTTTTCGATTTTTCAGACACCGGAAGTGTCGAAATTTTCATTAAAAAAATTAATATCGTCCATTCCAAAAAGTCGCCGTAATCAATCTTTTTGAAATTTTTACACAAAATTTGACATTGAAAGACGGATTTTTTAAGACCTTTCCGAAATTGGGCCGAGAACGGGTTGCGGAGGTATGGTCATTTTAACCTCGCGAAAATTCACATTTTAGCGCATTTACGCGCTGATATACTATATTACTTTAACTAAACATAACAACTGAACATAAATTGAACATTATAACTAAACATTAGGGTGGTCCTTATTTGGGGCTCGGACGAATTTTTACCGGGCCACCCCCCAGATCAGCTCCAAATAATTCAAAAACAATGTGGAACAAGTTTCAGCCGTCTATCTTAAAAATTGGCCAATACCAGAGGGGGGGGGGGGGGGGGGATTTTCCCCTTTGAAATACACGTGTTTTTTCGATTTTTTCAAAGCCTGAGTACTAGAGCGACTTGAACTCTTTCTAAAAATCTCGAATACTCACGATTGCCTTCCTGGTACCCATATCCTACATCCAGATGGACGAATTAAACTTCTGATTTAACATTGACAGCTATAGGGGTCATTCCATAAGAGGAAACATTTTTTGGTCAATGACCCCCATTTATTGAAATTCTCTTCTTTTTTTTTGCTGTAAAATTAACTTCAAATTTTAGGATCAGAATTTTTTAGTTCATGATAAATATTTTCAATGCCAAACTTTTTTTGACAAAGTTTTCCAGCAACTATAGAAAAGAAAAGAAAAATGTTTCCTCTTATGGCATGACCCCTATATAGCTGTCAAGGTTGAATCAGAAGTTTGATTTATCCATCTGGATGTAGGATATGGGTACCAGGAAGTCATTCGTGAGTATTCAAGATTTTTAGAAAGAGTTAAAGTCGTTCTAGTACGCAGGCGTTTAAAAAATCGAAAAAACACGTGTATTTCAAAGGGGAAAATCCCCCCCTCTGGTATTGGCCAATTTTTAAGATAGATGGCTGAAACTTGTTCCACATTGTTTTTGAATTATTTGGAGCTGATCTGGGGGGTGGCCCGGTAAAAATTCGTCCGAGCCCCAAATAAGGACCACCCTACTAAACATACTACAATATACTAGATACCGTAAGGTTCTATAAAGAATGCATTTGACACCATATTATGACTACGATCTACTTTCCGAATTTATTTCCGTATCTTAGAATCAAATAACAGCATAGAGGATAAGAACGAAGGTATGTAGACGTATAGAAATTGAGTATAGCTTCCATATAATGAAAAACACAGTGACAATTGATATTTCTATTAGTGATGATTTTTCAAGATAGGATGTTTGTTGAATCCTACATCGGTAGAATATCGCTTGGTTATTACAGTACCGTCAATACCAGGTATGAGGCAGTGCAGCTTTTGCGTTTGCGGAATGGATCTGGCATTTTCAAATCGTTGTCTAAGCACCTCTTTCGCATTCTTTATAGAACGT
Source organism: Macrophya alboannulata (assembly GCA_949628255.1). Taxonomy (NCBI): domain Eukaryota; kingdom Metazoa; phylum Arthropoda; class Insecta; order Hymenoptera; family Tenthredinidae; genus Macrophya; species Macrophya alboannulata. Next base: position 31,082,334 of record OX451207.1, on the reverse strand, counting down.
TACGGTATCTAGTATATCGCGTTACTAATGCCATAAGATCGTAAGCGACACTATACGACCTTTTTCCTGAAAATAAAGCCAGAGGGTCGGCACATACGACCTTCTGCTTTTAATTTTCCAATTTCCTAATTTCAATTGATTCACACGTAATTGTTGATTTTAAAGCGAATTCAAAAGAAAAAAAACTATACGACCTTCTGGCACTAAAATTGCATATTTGGCGTTTACGACCTTATGGTATTAGTAACGCGATATTGTAGTATGTTTAGTTATAATGTTCAACTTATGTTCGGTTGTAATGTTTATTTAAAATAATATAGGATATCAGCGCGTAAATGCGCTGAAATGTGAATTTTCGCGAGGTTAAAATGACCATACCTCCTCAACCTGTTCTCAGCCCAATTTCGGAAAGGTCCTAAAAAATCCGTCTTTCACTGTAGAATTTTGTGTAAAAATTTCAAAAAGATCGATTACGGCGACTTTTTGGAATTGACGATATTAATTTTTTTAATGAAAATTTCGACACTTCCGGTGTCTGAAGAATCGAAAAATATTTTCGTGTCAAAGTAAGTGCGTCAAAACCTGGCTCATTCTGTACCACTCACTTTTCCCTAAGCTATTTTGCTTGCCAATGAGAATTGAGTAAAAAATGAGCTCTTGTCCTGAGGTGCGATTTTCTAAAAATCGCAACTCCTGAAAAAGAAATCGAAAAGTTCTGAAAAAATTCAGCAACTATTCTTGAGTCTACGTGAATAATTTATTCAGAAATCGATGGGGGTCGGGGTAAATAACCGTTCAAAACTTTTTGGAATACCCCATATATATTTCTCACTCTGACGTTTCGATTTGACTAATAATGTGAAAAATGTAGAAAAAAAACAAGAAAAAACAGGAAAAAGAGAACAACAATAACAGACAATACGGAAAACGATCAAAGTTCGGATCTTATATCGCTGCAGAGTGTCATTTACTTGGCGTAAAATGATAATATGCCCTTTGAGGGTTAACTACTTAACGGACAAAAATGGGCGTGTAACCTGTCAACGTCATGTCGTTGAATTCATTGATTTCGCCGAGGAACAAGCTTTAGGGTTGTATTAGTTATTGGTTTATAGGATCCAGTAACTTCTCACCGTGTAGTAGGATAGAAGACCGGCATTGTCGTCAAGTACAAACCACCGATACTGCCAACCATTCACTACGTTCGTCCACTTGCTCAGCGAACCCTCCATCGTCGACATGTTTGTTTGCGCTGCACTGTTTTTTTCTCTAAGCCATGCACTATGCGGCCAGAGTGAGCGACAAGTCTAAAGATAAAAGAATACATGTTACATAGCGCAGAGATAGACGTGGGACTGTAACGTCGCGACGAGTAGACGAGGTTTCGACAGATGACGCCACTTTGTTAACGCGGTAATATTCGAATAATAGTCCAATAGTGAATATTCTAACAATACAATATAAAAACGTTTTTCGTAAACTTTGGTTTATTAAAAGAATGCCTTCGAAACCGTTGACAAAAAGCATAAATTTGGCATACGAGAAATAGAGAGTTCATAGTCAGTTCTATACCCGTAGCTCTACTGTGGTGTACGACTTGCTATCCCTATATTCTGCATTGTTCTGTATATTTTCATGAAGTCAAACCATCCACAAGCGTGGTGGTAACTGGTAGCGTGGTCACAGAAAAGAGATCTCTTTTCTGTGGCATGGTGCTCTTCCAGAGTTCAAACGAGGTGTCATGAAAAGTTCGGCGTTATTTAGTTGCGTTTATAAAGATGGTATAATCCCGAACGTTTAGTGATATCCAAGTGAAGGTATTGAACTACCCCCGTGACGGAAAGTGTTAGCTAATATGAATATCAAACCGAAGTTCTTGAAACCGGGTCAGTACTAGTACCTTTGAGGTTATAATTTGTGGAAGAATATATTATAAACAAAACGTATAAATGTACGCATGAATGCGGTTTATAATAAATTATAAAATATTAAATGCACAACCTATACGGACATACATACAATGCATGTTCCTTCTCGCTCATAGAACAATTAAATTAAACAACAATTCAAACAATTCACAGGTGAAAATACTTGGGAAGAGGACAAGGCAGATGTAGATATAAATTCTGGTACACAGTTTGTCTATAATGCTAACCGTTCATTGGCAATTGATATCCAACGTCAAAGACTACCAATATTCAAGAACCGAAGCCACATAGTCTATTTACTTGAAAATTATCAGACTTTGGTGCTAGTTGGAGAAACTGGTTGCGGTAAAAGCACTCAGGTCCCCCAGGTAAGTTCTACAAGCATTCTAATATTGATTTTCAATAACTATTACATCAAACTTTTTTCAACTTTCATCACTATTTGCTAGCACATCTAGTGTATTGATTGTGATATTGGAGTCCCGCTGTTCATCTGCCTAGCTACAACAATGTCAATTACAGCTATCATTATTATATCATTATTGAATGGTAAAACATCAACCAGCTTTATTGACTAACTTTTGTCACAGTTGATTAATACTATTTTGATACATATTTCATGATTTTATTAGATTTTTGCAGGGTGGCCACTTTCTGGAAAACTGGGAAAAGTCAGGAAAATTTGATGAAAGTCCGAGATTTTTGTGAAAAAAAAAACGGTCTACATACCTACTTTGAATTGACATATTAATAATGTATAAAACGTTGGTTCCGAAGGTGTTGAAAAATTATTAATACAATAATTTATAAATACATATAGCATTAACTTTCTTGAATAATATTTCTGAAAGGAATAGGTGGAACGCTTATTTTAATTCGAAATTGCTCTTCAAGTCAACAGGGTAAATGACAATGGGAAATTTTCCATTGTACCGGTGTAGGTGAACTCAGGGAAGAAACTGAAAAATCACTTCGGAAACCGGTAAAAGTCAGCGAAATTGGTTCTGGAGAAATAGTGGCCACTCTGTTTTTGGTTCTTTGCAGAACATAGAATTAGTCTAGCAAACAAAAAGTGGTTGTCACAGGGTACAGGTCGCGTCGTTCATCAAAACTTCTTCAAATTGTAAGGAAATATTCTACGTCGATGTAATTTCTGAGCAAACCAATAATATTTCTTGAATTTATATTTCAGACCTAAAAATGTTCGATCTTAAGATATTTTTTCGAATCTTATGGTAAAAAAAATGTGTCACATGCTCACAACAATAGATGGTGAATCCTATTTATTCATTTTATAGGTTTGGTCTGAAATTATATCAATGTAAAATATCGCCACTAAAATTTAGGGATTATCGATGAACGATGCGACCCGCATCCTACGACAACCACTTTGTCTTTGGCAAGCTAAATCTATGTCCAGCAAAGTATATAAAATGTTGAAAAATCATGAATTATGTATGAAATTAGTACTAATCAACTATGCACAATTAACTGACAAGAAAACACCAGCAATCTAAACATTCAGATTCGAATTTGGCCTCTTGCAGTTGTGTAGAGACTCACCATGTCAGCCTATGAAGCAATGATCTATATTTACTGAAAACCTGACCCAAGAAGTGAAACAACACCCCCTCAAATTTATTGCATTCTTTTACTGTTCTATATTGCCTCAAACAATTGTTTCAAAATCTTCCTGTGCTTATGGGATTCTCAGCCAACAGGAGAGAATCACATTTATGTTTGAGGTGATAGAATTGGGCGAAATGAAAAAATTTCTGTTTACTGTCCTGGTGAAAATTTCTACAAATTCTTAGGAAAACTCGAACATTTTACAGTTTTTCATAAAAAATTGTACATTTTCAGAGCAATTTAGAATTTTTTTTTTTTTGTCGATCATTGCCGATTTTTTTCGTATACGTATAGAGGTCTGAGGGAAATCTGGTGGTCTATTATTCTTTGAGAGCTCAAAAATGAGAATAACGTTGTTATTGCATCTAAGTATAGGGTTATCATGCAACCTGAAGTAGTCGAGGAATTGTATTTGTACTGGAATTGTCAAGGAAAAGTGAGGGGATTCCGTGAATGAACTGGGAATTTCTTGCTCCTTGTGTGAAACATCGAATTTCAACCCAACTCTGTGTTTACGCAGTGAGAAATTATCACTTTTAGCGCTTTGATTTTTAACTGAGACATTTCTTATCCAACGATTAAACTAAAATGGGTAATTTGCAATACTCTGATTTTCTTTGACTTTTCACACCATGCAGACATTGATACCAATCTTTTAGGTACCACTGTCTTTAATGTTTACCTGAAAAATGATCCTGGAAAATCGGAATTTCATCGCTGGCGAACCTCAAGGAGCTGGGGAATTCGGTAAAGAAATAAACTCAATTTTTCCACGACATTCTTCTTATTTAGGGCTTTGGGTATGACATCCATCTATTCAAAACTTCTCAATTGACTATAGTTCTGCACCAGTGTACCACTATTTGAATCAAAAAATGTCTTATTAATAAAATTCTGAAAAAAAATTCATATTTCGAACTGCGATATGCACTTTTTTATTTGTCTCTTACATTTTTCATGCGAGGCTAGCGGGTTTGAATTGGATAGGCAAAAACGTGAGAGACAAATTTGAAGAAATTAGTTCCGATGTTCCAAATCCATAAAAAAATTAATTCTGTGAAAAGATTCAAGGTTTCTGCTCCTATTCACACCATAATATTGCAAATGCCATGCATGTGGTAGTTTTATAGCCTAATTATTTTCAAGATCTCGAAGCTAGTTTTCATACTATAGATTCCAACTTATCGCATAAGGATATTGAGTGTTAGAGGCTGAAATCTGTGCTACTTAATTGCTACAAACAGTTTTTTTGACAACGTTATTGTTTTTGTTGAGAGAATTTGTAAAAAGTTATTTCCATCATTTTTCACGTATGAACAACGATTTCTCTGTTGCAATTACTGGAAAGCTTGAAATTTGAAAAGAAAATTGACTCGAACTTCACCAGGCTTTTGTGAAATACCATTTGATGAAAATATGAATTTTTTGAAAATATACAGTTGTGGGTCGGAGTTGTTCATATTTTTCAAAATGAACAATTTTTGTTTGAAAAAATTATTTATTCATTTGGTCGAAATGAAATACTTGTTAAGACGATCATGCTATAGGCCTACCTTACCGGCCCCAATATAATTTGGCGAAAGGTTCCGAAACGGTAGTCAAAAATGATTTAAAATGCATTTATTTGATGATTAATGATCATGAATAGGTTCTATCGAGCACGCAAAATTCACCGAAATTAAGAAAAATTCCATTTTTATGCATCGTAAAGTGTTGGCGTCTTACTTATATTAATTAATATCAAAGTATACGTATCTTTGACGCCAAAACGAAATAGCAAGCGCAATTCTACTTGCAATGCCGAACATCTCTGTCTAAAAATCACGGACATAGGCGATTTGTCGGTTTTCGCGTGCTCAAAACAGTGCAAAGGTCATATAGTTCGTATTTCCGTCATTAGCGCCAGTGCAACTGCCGAAGTACCGAATTATTATCTATATCTATACAGGGTGTATCAGGGTCAGCGCACCGAAGTATGTGGGTAGATTCCTTGAGTCATTCTAAGACTAAATTCCCTTTACCAAAAATTCGAGGGCCTAATAGTTTCTGAGTTATAGAATATCTTAGTTGACCAATCACAGGGTTTGGAGCTAGCCTATTCAGGGCCGTCTCAAAAGAATAAAATAGGTAGTGCCCATGGGTGTGAACCCGTAAAATTTTATTTTCCTTTTTCGAAGATGACATCGACTCATCTTCGGGAAATGTCCTCGTATAGCATACGTCTTCCTTATCTGCGTCCTGGCTCTCTGCTTCGTAGTTTTCAGCGTCCAGGTCATCCGCTTCGTAGTTTTCGGAGTCCGGGTCATTCGCTCCGTGGTTTTCGTCCTTTAGGTCATCCGGCTCATCGCTTTTGTTGTCCAGGTCCTGCACGATGAACCTGGAAGATGAAAGCAACGCAGATGACCTGGCGCCGAAGACTACGAAGCGGATGACCTGGACGGCGAAAACTACGAAGCGAATGACCTGGACGACGAAAACTACGAAGCAGAGAGCCAGGACGCAGATAAGGAAGACGTATGCTTTACGAGGACATTTCCCGAAGATGAGTCGATGTCACCTTCGAAAAAGGAAAATAAAATTTCACGGGTTCACACCCATGGGCACTACCTATTTTATTCTTTTGACACGGCCCTGAATAGGCCAGCTCCAAGCCCTGTGATTGGTCAACTAAGATATTCTATAACTCGGAAACTATTAGGCCCTCGAATTTTTGGTAAAGGGAATTTAGTCTTAGAATGACTCAAGGAATCTACCCACATACTTCGGTGCGCTCAACCTGATACACCCTGTATAGTAAAGTCCTTGATCGGATTTCCGGATTTCCAGATGTCACAGAAGGATGGGTATACGACGATGCTATATATTCAGTTTCGGTGGATTGGGATGCCTGGGAGTTTCGGTTTGTAGATCTCGCGCTCCGGATCGTCTAGGTATTAGATTACGATACCCGGGACTCGTGTTTCGTAGTTTTTGCACTCCGGGTCGTCTACGTCATAGATTGCGATTTCCAGGAGTCGCGCTTCGTAGTTTTCGTACTTTAGGTCGTTTACGTCATAGATGACGATATTTTGGGCTTTCGGTGCGTAGTTTTCGTGCTCCAGGTAGTTAACGTCGTAGATAACGATGTCTAAAATTCGCGGCTGTAGTTTTTGTGCTTTGGGTCGTATATGTAGTAGAGTACGATATTTTGGGTTTCGGTTCGTAATCTTCGCGCTCTTTGCCCAGGAGCCACGCTCAGTAGTTTACGCGCTTTGATTCGTCTACTCTGTATATTATGATGTCTAGGATTCGTGCTTCATACTTCTCGTGCCCCAAGTCGTTGACGTCAACGATTACGATGTACCTGGAGTTCCGGTTCATAGTTTTCGTACTTCAGGTACAGTCTACGTATCGGATTACGATATCTCAGAGTTCTGGTTCGTAGTTTTTGTACTTCGGGTCGTCTACGTTAGTGGGAATTTCAGAGTTGAAAAATATGAGAGAAGGGGAGAGGTCGTCGCGGCATGCAAACAAACGTATATAAACATACCGACACAGAGTGTTTCGGGTATTCTGTTCGAGTACATTCTACTTGTCACGAATTTCAGCGTCAGTGCAAAAATGAGTGAGTTAAAAAAATATCTTACGTCATTTGCGTGAATTACAATAAATATTACTACTATGAGTAATCGGAGGTATGTCGGATTATGTCCTGATGATTTGGCAGTCTTGGAGAAAACTGGATAGCCTTGGCTCGCGCGGTATTCGTCCTCGTATGAGGGTGTTAGCAGCCCTCGCCTTCGGCTCGTACTGCAAATCTCACCCTCCTACTCGTACGAATACCGCACTCGCCTACGACTCGTGCTGCAAACTCTGCACTCGCGGTCGGGAATCGCCTACTTTCCGCCCTAGATACACAATGTACTATTTTGTCCGACCCCCCTTGAAAACTTGACTTTCGGCCCGCGTTACCGGGTGGAAAGTGGCACTTTTCAGACCGACGATTAGAGCGGGCTAACATGGAACTTTCCGCCCGCCTTAGCGGGCGAACATGAACTTACCGCCCGCCTTAGCGGGCGAACATGAACTTTCCGCCCGCCTTAGCGGGCGAACATGAACTTTCCGCTCGCTATACCGGGCGCACATGAACTTTCCGCCCGCTTCACCTGACGAGCATGTATTTCTTGAATAATAATGAATTTTTTTTTTGATTTTTTTTAAAATTTTTTTTTTAATTGAAAAAAAAAAAAATTATCAAACTCTATTCACTTATTAGTCATGAATTTATGAGTTGATGATCCTCATTTTGAGGTAATATTCATTAGATCTTTGATATAAATTTGTAATTAAAATTTATATTCAAATTATATATGATTATACTACACTAGACTATCGATATAAGAAACACGCCGGGGGTTTGTTTCCTATATCCAGAGGCATATATATAGATATAGTGCTTTGAACTCGACGTGTTTGGAACAGAGCCGTATGTAAAATTTATAATAGGCTGGTCAACAGACCTTTAATCGGAAGTTTTTCGTATATTCACCAAAAATTATGAGCAAGGTGTCATTTGATTCAGAAACTTTTCGGAAGGGTCCCAAAAAGGGCCGAAAAAAATATACCGAAATTTCTTTCCATGTACAATGTAAGCAACACGCGTACGCTCCTGAGTTTTTCTCGGAACGGAGCGCCCCGAGCCCCGGCCGCGCGATTTGTTTCTTATATCCAGAGTTCTTATATCGAGAGTCTAGTGTATATGTATATAATTAAATTTCGTATATGATATTATATGATACTCAATTTAGATCGATTCAATGATAGTTAAAACGAACAATAAATACGGGTATTTTCGAATTGGTGTAAAGCATTTCATTCGTCTGACATTGTTACATATGAGACATACGTCTATAACATATACGTCTTTCGTATCAAGAGACTCGGTAGTCTCGCGCCAAGTACATTAAAAAATTTTTTTTTTGTACGTAGCGACTCTCCGAGTCTCTTTACAGCTACGGCAATTTTCCGCGGAGTGGGGGAATAATGTTTTCTCTGCCCCACCGTATTTGGTGAAATCATGCAGATCTACGATTAAATGTGAGAATGAGGATCGAAAGAGCTTTCATTTAAGCCCAACATCAATAGAATCTGTGCACGTATAGCTGAGATATGATTATTTTTAATTTTGAGGTGGCTCGTTTCACGTTCTCAGTTTTTCTCCCTTTTCAGCACAATTCATCGCTCCAGGCCATTGCGCATGCGCGTCGATCTGTCAAACTGACAGTTCAAGTCAGCCGAAATGTAAAAGACTTAATTGTGCAAAATTCACAAAATGATGTTTGATTGAAAACTTTCCACAGAGTAGGAGGTAAACATGTTCGAATATGGACCCGATATCTTTTAAACAACAATAAATATTTAGTCTAGTCAAGGAGTTGGTTTCCTGCGAAAAATCGTTACAGGTCTCGTAAAAATATGAGCGATAGCTCATTCGATCCGGAATCGCACCTCGAAAAAGGAGTTTTTTGGATTTTTTCTGCCAAACAAAATTACGATTGTTATTAACAAAAAACTAAAAAAAAAAAAAGGCCTTTCGTTCTTTGGCTATAACTCAAAAACTATAAGTCATAGCGAAATTTGGAAAAAAGATCCTGAAAGAGGAGGAAATTTCCGATGAAAAAGTCCCGACTCCCGGATTTCTAGCTCCATTATTTATAATTTTAATTTAACGCTGAAAGTAGGCTTCCGCGCGGCAGTTTCAGCGTGCGCGCGCCGCCCTTATAGAGAGTACTGCACATATAATAATTTTTTTGTGTCATTTAATGTTTTTTTTTAAATTTGAAAAAATTCAGGTGTCATCTAGAGACTTCAAAGAATACGGTGCCGTTAGAATTTTATGTTTATCTCAATTTTTCAAAAAGTTATGCAATTGTCAACTAACTAATTTTTTCCGGGTTTCCGTTATTAAAGAACCCGGTATCAAAGTTTAAATAATAGAGCTATAAATTTTTTGCTTCTTGGAGCCTTTTTTATAAGCATACTGAACAAGATGACGTCATAAAAATTTGTCACAATTTTTTATTTTGTCAATTATGAATTTGTAAAGTTGAAAAAAATTGAAAATTCGAAATATTGTTATTAAAATTTTTTTTTTTTAAATATGTTAAGCTATCACTGATTTCAACTCTACTTAAGACATAAATTAATACCAGTTTCAATTTTTTTATGTCATTTGTTTATAAATTGTTTATAAACAAACTCATAAATTTCAAATTTTTCAAAAATTTTTTTTTACCATATGGTTGTAATTAAAAAATAATGATTGTTAAAAGAAAATTTTTTTCTTAAAAACATTATCTTATTGTTGTTAATCGTTTCTCTCATTTTTTTACTATTTAAATAAATTATTAAGAAATCGTTTTTTTTCTAAAAGTCATCATTTGCATTTCTCAATATAATAGCAAAAAAAAATGTTTTTTTCATCAACAATTTATTCATTTGTTTATTTAAAAATTTGTTATAAACTATTTTTTTTATTTGTTATAATTTTTTTCTAGAACATAAAAAAATTACAAAAACAACGACCTGCAACAATATGGCAAAAAAAATTTTTTTCTATTTTTAAAAAGTTATCTCGATTTTTGAACACGGCTAATAGTAAGTCCAAGCGCTGACTCGATTTGTTAACTAACAACTTGCTGTAACTTTGCAACTATCGCAGATACAGTTTTCGACCTTCGAGTCGTTTTTGTGCAGCATGAGTTAAGCTTCCTAATAAAATTTTAATCCAACGTTTATCTATTATAGTTTACTAACTACACGCTTTTATTTACAAAAGTTTACATTGTCTATTCCTTACAACGATTATATCTCATAAACAATTAATGTTACGACAAATATGCTTTGAGACATTTTTATTACCCGATTATTGAACTATTCAAATATATTTTTTTTATATTTTTAACCTTATTTGTTTATGAGATTTTTGAATTTTTCTTCAATTATTACCTATTTTATGGTTTTTCTTAAGATGTCGAAAGTACATAGTGATTGAAATTACAAATTTTTTTTGTTCATTGTATCGTTAAAAGTCAATCTTACCATTTCTTCAATTATCATTTATATTGGAATACAGAATATGATCGTTGGTTTGAAAGTATTAACTATTTGATGTTTTCCGGAGTAATCTCTGTCGACAGAGATAACTTTTGTAAATAAAAGCGTGTAGTTAGTAAACTATAATAGATAAACGTTAGATTAAAATTTTATTAGGAAGCTTAACTCATGCTGCACAAAAACGACTCGAAGGTCGAAAACTGTATCTGCGATAGTTGCAAAGTTACAGCAAGTTGTTAGTTAACAAATCGAGTCAGCGCTTGGACTTACTATTAGCCGTGTTCAAAAATCAAGATAATTTTTTGAAGATAGAAAAAAAAATTTTTTGCCATATTGTTGCAGATCGCTGTTTTTGTAATTTTTTTATGTTCTAGAAAAAAATTATAACAAATGAAAAAAATAGTTTATAACAAATTCTTAAATAAACAAATGAATAAATTGTTGATGAAAAAAACATTTTTTTTTGCTATTATATTGAGAAATGCAAATGATGATTTTTAGAAAAAAAACGATTTCTTAATAATTTATTTAAATAGTAAAAAAATGAGAGAAACGATTAACAACAATAAGATAATGTTTTTAAGAAAAAAATTTTCTTTTAAAAATCATTATTTTTTAATTACAACCATATAGTAAAAAAAAATTTTTGAAAAATTTGAAATTTATGAGTTTGTTTATAAACAATTTATAAACAAATGACATAAAAAAATTGAAACTGGTATTAATTTATGTCTTAAGTAGAGTTGAAATCAGTGATAGCTTAACATATTTAAAAAAAAAAAATTTTAATAACAATATTTCGAATTTTCAATTTTTTTCAACTTTACAAATTCATAATTGACAAAATAAAAAATTGTGACAAATTTTTATGACGTCATCTTGTTCAGTATGCTTATAAAAAAGGCTCCAAGAAGCAAAAAATTTATAGCTCTATTATTTAAACTTTGATACCGGGTTCTTTAATAACGGAAACCCGGAAAAAATTAGTTAGTTGACAATTGCATAACTTTTTGAAAAATTGAGATAAACATAAAATTCTAACGGCACCGTATTCTTTGAAGTCTCTAGATGACACCTGAATTTTTTCAAATTTAAAAAAAAACATTAAATGACACAAAAAAATTATTATATGTGCAGTACTCTCTATAAGGGCGGCGCGCGCACGCTGAAACTGCCGCGCGGAAGCCTACTTTCAGCGTTAAATTAAAATTATAAATAATGGAGCTAGAAATCCGGGAGTCGGGACTTTTTCATCGGAAATTTCCTCCTCTTTCAGGATCTTTTTTCCAAATTTCGCTATGACTTATAGTTTTTGAGTTATAGCCAAAGAACGAAAGGCCTTTTTTTTTTTTTTAGTTTTTTGTTAATAACAATCGTAATTTTGTTTGGCAGAAAAAATCCAAAAAACTCCTTTTTCGAGGTGCGATTCCGGATCGAATGAGCTATCGCTCATATTTTTACGAGACCTGTAACGATTCTTCGCAGGAAACCAACTCCTTGACTAGACTAATTAACCTATGTGATTTATCGTTTACCTCACGAGCTCGAGTCTTCGAGGTTATGTGAATACCCGTAATAATATTCCCTCTCGGCTAGCATAAGAAAATGAGGAAGCAGGAGATAAAATTGCTATATTTTGTGCAGTGACATTACTTACAACTATATGAACTATATAAACTGTAGCAAATGTTATTAAAGTAATGATATCCCCTACGCAGAAGCACGTGAGGTAAAAATTTTCGAAAAGTATAAAACATATTGCATCAGGAGCAATGGAATAGTCATTAGAGACTGTCATCTAAAACTTATGCATATTTAGTTCATTTTATATGTCATAAAGAATTATATCTCATTTCAGGCTCACGATCATATCTAAATCTAGTTTAAATAGATCTTTGAATAAAGTTCAGTCTACTAATTAAAAAGTTCAATATACTTCAAAAAAAGTCTAATCAACTTTAGTGTCTTATAGCTCAGTTTTTTTACAGTTGATGAGTGCTATTTTGATACATAGTTCGTGATTTTTTGAAATTTTGTAGCCATCGCTGAACATAGATTTAGTTCATCGAAGAAAAAGTGGTTGTCGTAGGGTACAGGTAGCTGCGTTGCATAAAATTTCTTCAAATTTCGATGGGATGTTCTATATGAATGGAATTTAGGGCCAAGCCAATATTATCTCATGAATTTAACTTTTAAATATGAGAATTTTTATATTATAAGACACTTTTTTTCAAAAACAATGGAAAAAAAAATCTTACAATCATAGATTTTTATGTCCAAAAATCAAATTCATGAATTATTATTTGATTGGCCCTAAATTACAATATCGTATGGAATATTTCCTCCAAATTTGAAGAAATTTCATGCAACACAGCAACCTGTACCTTACGACAACTAATTTTTCTTTAATGGACTAAATCTATGTGCAGCGAAGACCACAAAATCTTGAAATATCATGAACTATGCATCAAAATAGTACTAATCAACCGTGAAAAAAACTGAGTCAAAAAAATGTTTTCTCAGACCGTAGCAGTAATTTAAAAAAAATTATTCTCCAGGTGGGTATACTCCCTTAAATCAACGATGAATATCATTTTATCTCTCACATTTAATACAATAAATATGAAAGATAGAGACAATTTTTATTGTCACTAGTAGACCAAGATTCATGAGTAAACTTATAGATATCTTCAATCGGAGACTACAAATACTATTTGCTATATTATAATTTTTGTTTCTATAGAATTACCGCAGTATTTTTTTCATGTGGAAATTAATACTTTTGGCTCAAATTTTGATTCAGTACAAGGAGCTATAATCAAAATGTTAAATTTTCTAAACTCATGCAAAATTCATTCTGGAATATCTTCTGCGTACAGTTAAAGGGTGATTGACTGTTGCTTTCAGGTTATTTTAATATCACCGTGCTAGGCAAACCGCTCATATCCAGTGACAAGAATCGTTTATAAGAATCGAAAAAATGTGAATTATGACCGATAGTATGACAAGGTATAAGGTTTTAGGGGCTACCTGAGTGCAATTTATTTCCATTGTAGCCAGCGATCAACATTCAACTGTCTTTTGTCTAATGTTTTGACGTAATGAATATTAAAAATATAGATAAATTTTCATTGTTATCAGTAGACTAAGATTCATGAGTGAATTTATAAACACTCTGTACCACATTATAATATCTGATTTGATAGAATCGTCGCTGTAGTTTCTTCATGTCAAAACTAATCTTCGGTCAAATTTCGTTTCAATTCTACATTCATGTAAGGCTGATCTCCAGATATTCCCTGCGTCACAGTTACAGAGTAATTGACTCTACCTGGAATTCGAATCCACAGAGTTCAGAAGTATGGTGCATATTTGTTGTAAATAGAAGCTACTGTGTTAGCCAGTACCGCATTAATTATAGCTGTCAATATGGTGATTTTCTTGTTCATATTTACACACGGCTTATCAAAACGCATAGCAATGAAATTAACAAGCCCAGGTTTGTCAGCTGGCATAAGGTCCTAAGCGCCATCATACGACCATTTGCCATTTTTAAATTCAAAATGTATAATTTTTTCCTACGTATAAATTATACAATTCTTCGTACAATTCATTATGAACAAGACTTAGTACGAATCGAGATAGTACAAAAAGTAATGAAATCCCCCCAAAAGCACCTCTGGTGCAAAAACCTTTCGCCAAGTACATTAATGTGATATTTCCCACAAAAATAGTTTTGTAGCCATTTAATCTACAAAAGTATTGAAATCAATGGACGTTGCCAAGTACAAATAAATTTGCTCCCAATTAATTTCTGAATGTAATCTAGTCTTAGTGGGAATTTACATTTCGATATGTATAATGTGCGTAACACGTAATAACATGGAACATACGAACTCATAAGATCAATTAAAATCAAAATTAGGAAGAAACAAAGACAAGAAAAAAAAATTTGGAGGTAGTGGTACTTGGCGGGCATTTTTGTAAAAATTAAAATTAAAAATTAAAAATGCCCGCCAAGTACCACTACCTCCAAATTTTTTTTTCTTGTCTTTGTTTCTTCCTAATTTTGATTTTAATTGATCTTATGAGTTCGTATGTTCCATGTTATTACGTGTTACGCACATTATACATATCGAAATGTAAATTCCCACTAAGACTAGATTACATTCAGAAATTAATTGGGAGCAAATTTATTTGTACTTGGCAACGTCCATTGATTTCAATACTTTTGTAGATACGTCTATACGAAAATCTTAAAATAGTATGTACATATTTATATTCAATTTCTTGGATGTATTTTCACGACCAATTCTTTTCATTCAGAATATTCGGTAATGTATCATGATATAGTTTAAGAGATCATTGCTTGTTTAATGATTATGAAGATTATATCTGATACACTAAATATTTATACTAAGCATGAACGGAAATTGAACTTGAAATTTTCATTTTTATGTTTGTCTTATCGGGGGGCTCCGCCCCCCCAACCCCCCGCCGGGGCTTCGCCCCTGGGCCCCACCGGGGCTGCGCCCCTGGACCCCCCCTCTTTCCCGGAAAGTCGCGTTTTCAAAGAGAGTCGGACAAAAAGTTTCGTGTGCATCATGGGCGGAAGGCGATCCCTCGCTCGTGCGGAGTTTGCAGTCCTCGCCTACGACTCGTACTGCAAACTCCACACTCGCGGTCAAGAATCGCCTACTTTCCGCCCTAGATACACAATGTACTATTGTGACCGGTAAGGTAGGTCTGTAGCATCGTCTTAAGGTAATTGTTCAGAGATAGTGACGTTCAAAAGTATAGCATTTTGAACTAAAAATATAAGATATAGCCATAGCGGTAGTCGGAAATCGCGAATTGAAAACTTTTGTAAAAGTACAGCTTTACTGCTTTCACACACATTCGAATAATATCAATATCTATACCCTACTGAAAATGTTCATATGTTTAATCATATAACGTTATGAAAGAATCCTGTATTCAATTTATTATATATGATTCGTCTTGTAGATTTATCATAATATATAAGTTATAATCACATAATAAATCATATAAGCACGAATCATCAGATGTACTATATCAAAAATCATACAGTCAACCGTATAGTTGACCGATGGGCCAAAAAAAAAACCGGGCCGATTTGAAATGTGAATAACATCCGAACGCGTTGACCGATTTTTGGAAACTCTATTTTGCTCGAAACTAGAAGAATGAAGCTTTCGTTTCGCATTTGAAAATCTGAAAAATCTTCATTCCTTGCTGAGATACACGCTTTTGAATAACGGGTTTTGAAACAGTCGCTGGGAGGATGAAATTTTGCATAATTAGCATAATTCGATGTTTGCGGTATTAGAAATTGCCATAAATTTGTTTTTTAATTTTTTTCACTGTCACGCAATGTTGCTAACTACTCTGCGACTTCGGCTAAGGTCTAACACAGAGTTGAAATCGACTTTAGAGGCGCCGTTATCGATGTGCTTCTTAGAAAATCAAAACAGTGACGCTTTCCTCCAGGTGTGGCGAATGGATGGACGCGTCGCAATGGTATGGCATATTGGTTATATTCATGCCTAATAACCAAAAATGAAGTTGAGTACAAAAAAATCAATTGGTTACGGATAATCCTAAGAAGCATGAAAAAATTGACAGCTTCAGGGCTGCAGTATGGGGGGAGTACCGACGCACTTGATGGGTATGGCATTGGGTCATTCCATCTCAAATCGACCAATGGTTGGAATCGACCACTTTCGATTTGGATGAATTTTTGTCAGAAGTATTCTTTTATCATAAAAACGAAGTTCTGCCAAAGGAAAAAAATTGAAAATTTTTCTTACGAAAGTTATGCGAAATTGAAAATGTCACAATTTTTCGCGTTTTTCAAGTTTATTTTTCAAATATCTCGAAAACTATTATAGTTACAAAAATGGGCTTGAGTTTGTATTAAAGGGGATACTTGGGGCTATGAAAGAAAAATATTTTGAAAAAAATTTCCGAAAAATGATGAACTGGCATAATTTTCAAATTTGAAAAATCGTAAAATTCGAATTTCAGTATTAAATTTTTGGCTTAATTTTTTTTGTATAATGCCTTCAATTGATCTAAAAATATCCTGAAATTTTCAGGAGGGTGTTTTTTTTTTCTTTAAAGATATGAATTTTTGAATTTGCATAGAAATTTTTATTTTTTTTCGCAACTTCTAAATATAGTAAAGTTAAGCAAATATTTATTTTTGTAATTTTGAGCAGTAAAAAATTAATTCTACGATGTGAGAACGTAAATATTATAACATAATTAAAATTGCTTTATTTATTTATGTTCTATCATTTTAAATCCAAACTCATTACGTGAGTCGTTTTTTTTTTTTTTTTACTTCTTTTCCCGTTGTTGGTACCTCGTTTCTTCTTCTCAATCTGGAAGAAGTTAGAGTGATATTAATTTTTTAATGAAAATTTAATACAAATATAGAATTTTTATCAATAATAATAATTCAATGAATTAATTTTTTTTAATTATCTAACTTCTTCCTGATTGAGAAAAAGAAATAAGGCATCAACAACGGGAAAAGAAGTGAAAAAATAAACGACTCACGTAATGAGTTTGGATTCAAAATGATAGAACATAAATAAAAAAACTAATTGCAATTTTGTTATAATTTTTACGTTCTCACATTGTAGAATTTATTCTTCACTGCTCAAAATTACAAAACCAAATACAGTCCGACCTCTCAATAAGAACGCCCGCAATAAGAACGCTTCCCAAGTTTCTCGCTCGAGCACTTACCCCACTCCGACTTCTTATTCTCCGATTCTCATTGTGAAGATCGCATTTCGAAGGAAGAGAGAGAGAGACAGGCAGAGTTAGTGAGTGCGGAGCACGCGCCTGGTGGGGGTACTCGAATTCTAGGAAAAACTCTTCCCCTTGGGGGCTTTTCGTTCTTATTGAGAGGTAGGACTGTATTAGCTTAACTTTACTATATTCAGAAGTTGCGAAAAAAAAAAAAATTTTATGCACATTCAAAAATTCATATCGTTAAAGAAAAAAAAAACACCCTCTTGAAAATTTCAGGATATTTTCAAATCAATGGAAGGCATTATACAAGAAAAAAATTGAGCCAAAAATTTAATACTGAAATTGGATTTTTACGATTTTTCAAATTTCAAAATAATGCCAGTTCATCATTTCACTGAAATTTTTTTCAAAATATTTTTCTTTTATAGCCCAAAGTATCCCCTTTAATACAAACTCAAGCCCATTTTTGTAACTATAATAGTTTTCGAGATATCTGAAAAATAAACTAGAAAAATGCGAAAAATGGCGACATTTTCAATTTCGCATAATTTCCGTAAGAAAAATTTTTAATTTTTTTCCTTCGGCTGAACTTCGTTTTATGATAAAAGAAAACTTCTGAGAAAAATTCATCCAAATCGAGAGTGGTCGATTCCAACCATTGGTCGATTTGAGATGGAATGACCCATTATGTTTCCGCCAACCTTTTTTTCGTAAACTTCCAAAATAAACAATATTTTACAATATATATACAAATTCGGTTACTCTCGTCCAAAATCATAAATATTTTGGCATGTTTGAATAGTCGCGCTGACTGAAAGCCACCCATACAGCCAGCCATACCGGACTGCCCCTATTTCTATTCCTCAGAACAAGCTGATACTGGATTATGAAAGAGTTACGAGTTGGACAAGTTTTTTGTCGCCGGCTCCAGGCCTAATTCTATTTTTCTGAATCACTACGCAAATCTACAATTTTTTTCATTTTTTAGTTTTTTTTTTTTAAATCGACGAAAACCCTGATTTCATCAGGGTTTTCGTCGATTTAAAAAAAAAAACTAAAAAATACCGCCACTAGATAATCGAAAAAGGAAAGAAAAATCCCCGTAGAATTTTGCTCTCAGATGCATTGTTCGGAAGTTACGTCGTGCTAAAGTACTAATCGATGGAAAATCGGGGTTTTCGTCGATTTAAAAAAAAAAACTAAAAAATACCGCCACTAGATAGTCGAAAGAGGAAGAAAAAATCTCCGTAGGATTTTGCTCTCGTAGGCTTATTGAATCATGAATCGTTTTAAATTGTTGATATTCCATATCATAATTTATGATATCATATTATATTTATGATATTTATCATAATTATGTAAACAATAAACCATAAAAATTTTATACCACAAGTAAGTTAAAGTTCAATATCTCAAGTACTATTAATCTGAGCATTCAGGTCTGCCAGACCTTTTTTGTAGGAAATTGAATTTCCAAAAAAATTTTCCATTACATTTTTTCGGTTAAGTTAATCATTTCGGAGATAACAGCGAAAAAACGAGAATTTTGGGTAAAAATCAACTTTAGTGACCCGTACCATCTCACCAGTGTAAGTTGCACTTACACCGTTATAGACACTTTTGAAGATCGTTTAATTCTACGTAAATTGCGACCAAGACCAATGTGATTGCATAAAATGCCGCTGAGTTATAGAATTTTGAAAAAAAAAAAAAAATTTGCTTTACGTGTATTTTAGATGGAAAATCTTTTCACGCTCTGGGGAAGTACTCAATATTAATATTAAGGGCTATAACTTTCAGGGAATTTTTTGTTCGACATGTCCAACAAAATTTTAGGTGGGGAGTGAAAAAATAAAAATAGTCGAAAAAAAAAAATCACCCTAATAGTGCATAATAAGTAAAATAATCTGATGATTAAATTTGAAGAATTTTTTGAATACATTAGCTGATATTTTCCACATATTCAAATCAATATAACTTTGTAACGAAATCTCGCATCGACTAGGCAAAGGTTTCAGTTTCAAGCTTAGACTTTCAGCGTCAATTTCCTTTCTTTTTTAAATTCTTCTAGTGTGTCCAGTCATAGAGATATTAACACTTGAAGTTTCCTACTACTAGTTTCCGACCATTGTGCGCTATTTGGTCCTACTTATCACAGCATGCGCGCAATCATTTAGTGACAGTTCGAACCTTGAAAAGATAACCGTAAGAATGATGTATGATATGTATAGGTATAAGCTAGTCTATTGCCTCCGAGCACTGTCTTCGAATCACAAATATCATAAAATCAGATCTAACAAAATCAGAATGCGTTTGCCCGCTCGATTTCCAGAACATCGTAACGATGTTTTTCAAACGAGTTTCAAATCTCAAGTTCCAAGATAGTTCTCAGAGTTGCCACGGCTCTGAGTGCCGAGTAGACAAGCTGTCAGCCCATGGACGTAAGAAATTTTTTACGTCCATGTGTTAGCTGCACTTCAAGATAGTGTAACCCTCTCCCCATCTCCTTTTTCGTGCTTGTGGCTAAACCCGAGCTATGATTGGAGAAAAATCGTCAAGGAAGGGTCTGAGTGTGCGTCTGAGACGGACCCGGTATTAGGAAATGGTTAGCGCAGCGGTCGAAGTCCATTCTCAACTCTCGACTATCTTGTCTTAAGGCCCATCCCTAGTCGCCCACCTCCTTTTTGCCGAAAAAGGGGCGGGGGAGGCACATCTCGATTATTATCCGGGCCCAGGCGTCGAAGACGCAAAAATAAAATGCAGAGCGGCGATTCTATTTCAATTCCAAACACATACGTCCGAAAATATGTTTGTTTTATGTGAAAATAGAGCTGCAGCACCGCTTTTAGATTTGTCAAATGTCAATTTCCTCGGCGGCCATTATTATGTAGCTGTACGCCGAGTTTCGCTTGTCCGGGAGGTAAGTGGCGCCACGAATATATTGCTCCGACGCAAGAATAGTACACTAAGAGAGTGATATCCTTGGGTCCGACGGTAAGTGTAGGAGTCTGTAGGCAGGACGCGCTTGGTATTCTGTGGGTAAGACCGCTCTGGCAGGCCGCCATGTTACACGGTGCGTGATCTCTCCGCGTGTCTTTATCACTGACAGCTGACTACATCGATCGGTGAGTCGGAGAGATCACGCACCGTGTAACATGGCGGCCTGCCAGAGCGGTCTTACCCACAGAATACCAAGCGCGTCCTGCCCACAGACTCCTACACTTACCGTCGGACCCAAGAATATCACTCTCTTAGTGTACTATTCTTGCGTCGGAGCAATATATTCGTGGCGCCACTTACCTCCCGGACAAGCGAAACTCGGCGTACAGCTACATAATAATGGCCGCCGAGGAAATTGACATTTGACAAATCTAAAAGCGGCGCTGCAGCTCTATTTTCGCATAAAACAAACATATTTTCGGACGTATGTGTTTGGAATTGAAATAGAATCGCCGCTCTGCATTTTATTTTTGCGTCTTCGACGCCTGGGCCCGGAAAATAATCGAGATGTGCCATCCCCGCCCCTTTTTCGGCAAAAAGGAGGTGGGCGACTAGGGATGGGCCTTAAGCTAAAGATCGACGGCCGTTCAAAGGACGTTCGAGTGCACGAATGGTAAACGTTTACCAACCTTGGTTCGGGTAGGGGGTAAAAATTATTGCGGGGCACTCCCCTAACGGCTGGCCACGTTCAGCGGATACTTTGCAAACAATTATCCATCATGTGAAATCGAACGCATAATCATTCACATTGTGACTTCGGAGCCACAATCATGTAATATCTCTCGAAATATTTAGCCAACTAAACATTTTTTTTAATACAAATTCCCTGCGAACAATTGCGCATATAAGTATATGTGCATCAAATTGTTTACCAACAATTTCAGTAGCTCGTAAGTTCTGTATATTGTTTGATGTAAGTAAGAGATGACAATGTTCCCGCGATCAGATAGAATAGCACAATAATCAGAATACCGATAATGATTGACGAAAAATTTTGGATGATAATATCAGTTGAGAAATTTCACCAGAATAACCACCCATCGGCCGCTTGGCGTCGACGCACATCGCCCTACGCCGACGCGTCACGCGCTGCCTGCTAGGATAGAAGACTGATCGTACTGAACGGAGCCCACAGTTACTATTTGGCCACAACATTGTCAACTCCTAAGCGATCGAGGCGCGATCATCTTGTCGTTTCGAATTTTGTTACAAGGTCAATTAGTCGATGCTGATTACTTACTCAGAGTGTTATTAAGTTAAAAGTTTCTCATGTTTTGAACGTGTGTATCAGTGTAATAAAAAAAAAAATATTTTTATAAAGAAAAGGTTTTTTTATTTGACTATTTGCTTTCGGTTATTGTTTATTTTTTGTTTAGTTAATATGTGGAAACAGGTGATGCGCCAAGATTAAAATCAGCACTGCATATACTCGGGACTGCGATATAAAATCAAATCGAGAAAACCCGGCCAGTCGTTGAGGGATATTAAATATTATATTAACCCACTACCAGCATCTGTCCTGTCAATAACAGGCGGCTGTTTCACAAACAAAAAAGTGCCGCATAAAAAAAAATTTCAAACTCTCTTAGTACGACTTGAATCACTAAACTTACGTAACGATACTAAATTGGTGGCTAACTTTAACGCACAACGCATCGCGTTAATTATGAACAGCGTGTGATATGGAAGCCGGAAAATAATCGGTTAATTATTTCAAAAAATGAAACCTAATTGTTGAAGCCTTTACACATTGTTACACTCTGCGAATTTCGTGTGGTACACGAAATTGTGTGAATAACGCCTAAAAACCATGCTGGGGCCGAACGCTGTGTGCAGTCGCCTTTTTCTGGCACTTTTAATATTGACTCTGAGTTATTTCGTATACATGAATTATCTACTCTATTTTCGAGTTAGGGATTATCCGATAGGCCGAGAAACTAACGCCACTTCCGCCTTACCGCGTTATAATTCACGTATATCGTGTGACATTAATCCAATATGTGATGTTACGGTGAAGAGCATGATGCTAGATAACGCCAATCACTATCTACTCAGCCCTTTAGCCGCAATTGCAGATTGCACGTTAAAAATTAGCCACCAATCTTGGATATCACCGAACATGATCAGTGCCTTCCACGTTCTGGTTGCTGTGGCTGCTGGAAAATGTGTGTCGAGTGATTCTCTGTCCCAAAGGCGGTTTGGTGTGGTTCTATTTATGATTAGAACGTGGCTAGATGATCTTGACGGGCACGTGGCTAGGCAGCGGAAAAACATACGAGGTGAATTTTCGGAGGTCGGTACGCTGGGTTACTGGGTCGACGGCATCTGCGACTCTCTCGGTGTCGCCAGCCTCATTTTAGGAGTCTATTACTACATGAGAAACAATCCTCCAAGGCGTGGCTATGAAAAACTTCTTCCTATCGGTGAGACAAAGGAGTTTGGCGCCGGAATAATCTATAAGAAGAAGATAACTTCCGGGAGAGATGCGACGAAGACTTTACTGTTGCTCGTCGGACAGCTAATAGTAAGTGGCGCAGGATGGAATCGGTACATCGCTTTGTATCAAGATTTGCTCGAGAGTGAAGCGCCGCAGGAACCCAGCATTCTGCCGACTCCTTTTCATCGAAATGATCTCCAGCTGATGGTTTTCCGAAGCGCTTCATTTTGGGCCGTTACTTTGTCCTGGACCCTCGTGAACATCCATGCCTTTACGGATTATTTTTTGTTGGCCATATTCACCGACCGTCTCTGGGAGTACCTACGTTCCGTTCGTTACCTGGGCTATGTTATATTGTTCGCCGTAATCGGGGCTACGGAGTTCCACTACGGAAAGGTTTATCAGCAACTTTCGAGCACAGTGACGCCGTTATCGCTTCGAGACGATCTACAATCGTTGCCGTTTCCCGTAAACGACGAAAAACTCACCTGACATCGAGATAACATTTTCGAGGGGGATTCAGCGATGTGTACCAAGACTTGTTCAAGCACACGGTGCTGGAGGGTAATTTTTGCAGAATTCGTCAGATAGTTTTTTTTTTTTTTAGTCGTTTTTTTTTATTTTAAATATTCATCTTCAACTAACGATTTTTCACAAAGTGCCTCGCTTTTGACGTGATTTTGTGGTGTGATGTTGGCCGTATCTTTCTCAGACAATGGATAATCTTAAATTTCTATGGAAATAGACCTTCAAATTATGCCATAGAAAGGTACAATACAACAATAGTGTGTGCAAGATATACATATAATACACTTCATAAATTCGTAGAACATAAACGTTTATACGTATAAATGGCCAGGATGTCAGGAGGAAATTTGCAGCTTGTGTCATAATTTCCACGGTTACTAACATTAATGAGTACATACAAACCACATTAGCGTTCCCACAATTCTTAGATGCGGTCAAAAGTCGCACACTCTGCCATTGAGATCTATAACCAGTTCTCCTGAAACCCTCGATTCATGGTGAACTGATAGGTACAATGGTATCGCAGAACCATTTTCAATACCTATCGAGAAATCGTTAGGACTGCGCTCAGGTATAAAATAGACTGACTGGCCTAGAGAAAGAGATACCGACTGTTGGTGGCCAAGCTTTATCTCTTTCTAATCAGTATAGTGTGTTAGGATGTTTGTGACCGCTACCTCGTTACCTCTTTGTTCAATGTACCGAACAGTTTTCGAAGGGCTTGCGACCGCACAGTTCATGTATGTAGGTATATCAATGGCCATACCATATGGCTGGGAGTAAAGCACTTTAGTCACGAAATGGTATGGAGTTATAGTTATACTTCAGGATTACATTCTGCATTTTCCCTACAGTCAATTTGATAAGACTGATACAACTATTCCGAAGATTTGATGCCATTTTGTTGTAAATAGATCTTGAACATCTGACAGACAGCTTTAGATGTCTGCCTATAATAAAAGTCGTCAGTGTTCTGCATTTTTATATAGTAGATTTGGTAAGTGGCATCATGCCAAATTTGTGCTTTGAACATTTCCAGTGAGATTTCTTGTGCCGTAACCGCAAAAGTCTAACAAAACCCAAAATCGTAACAAATTTTTTTTTGCTATACATAGTAGAAAAAAAATCAAGGTTCAAAGTTTTGGTCCAATGAGCCTAATATTATACTAGTCGGTGGAACATTTTGTGTACACATACGTCATAAAACAAAAATGATTAAAATATGGCAATGAATCGTGAACCGTACGCGGTCAACTCTGCTAATTTGTAAATTGGCTTGTTCGAAAGGGTATAAGTTAAGTATGTATGTACATAGTTTTAAGTTATTTTTGAAAAGTTCTAAAAATACTAATCTGTTCAATCCCATCGTTCCCTCTGAGTGGTAAGAAAATTAGTTCACTTGAGCAGCTCGCCCATGCGCAATGAATACTTAATTCGGAATTTTTTTGTTTTGTTTTCGTCTGACATCATCTCACGATCAGTGAAACTGTGACGGGTTGTTAATGGCCTTACCTGGATGTCTGAACTCCATACAAGGCAGACTCAGAGATATTGTAATACGTAAAGAAAAACTAAATTATATTAATTTATACGACGTTTTCCTGTTGCTTTCTACTTGTAATCAAATTTAATATTCTTATACTTAATTGTTTGTACACGGAGAGACTTTTAGTATGAATGTTTGTTTTATTCCGTATGCAAAATTCACATAAAATAAAAGAATTTAGGGAAAATCGAGGTACTGTTACAAAAATTCGCATAGTGACTATGAAAATGCCCAGTTGATATATTTTTTTGAAATAACTCATGAAAATATTAGAATCTTACGGTAAAATAATTACAGTGTATGTAAGGTTCATCTTAAAATCTGTAATGGACTCAAATAACAAAAATGAGTATAGAGCTTTGCAAAGATTGAAATTAAATGTTGTACGTTTCAGTATAAACGCGTTGCGATCTTTCTAAACCACTATACGAAAAATGGAGATCACGTGGTGTACTGAGTACGCGGCCTACGTATGCGTGTGTGTGTGTTACACACACACACACACACACACACACACACACACACACACACACACACACACACACACACACACACACACACACACACACACACACACACACACATACATACACATATAAAATAATTAAACTGTGTAGGGACAGCAGGTAGATGAAAAAACAAAACAGCTTACAAATGATTGCACAAATTTTATTTTATCCATAATACTGCACTTATTACACCTATTATACGTATGATTATAAAAATAAAAAATCATATCCAGCTTTGATTTATATAGTGCTTTCCATCGCTCACTTAAGTCACGTATGAAACAAAAGCATTTTCTATGTCTTTTTTTGTAAGGACTTAGTATATGTTGAAACTCTAAGTCGCTGTAACGAAGCTTATCTGGACCTCAGGTTCGAAGTCATCGACTAGATCGTCCAACATTTTTCAGATCGAGGAGCTGGCAACTCTGGGAATCACTCAAGCCACCTAAGCCTGAAATCGAAAAGAAATCACAAGAAATCATTAAAATTCAAATGATTCCTCTTTTCGTTTCGATTTCTTTCAGGAAGTCACGGAAATCAGTAAATAAATTGCAAGTTACGAAAAGTAACTTTAGTCCATACAATGACGTATTTCTTATTCCAACTGTGTTTTAACGTGGAAATCGTTTTTTTCAAGATTTTGGACTTCACTAGAAATCATTGGAAATCACGTGGAATCCTAAGAAATCGTCAATAATTATGTATCAGTTGAAATCGCGGAAATCATAGACGAAATCAACAGAAATCGATTCCTTTTGCATTTACTGAGCCACTCAAATAGATCCATATAAATTATCAAAACAACAATGTACTTTTCAATATTTATAAACTAATACTACCTTCAACATTCGATATAACAATCATCAGAATTTTTCGTAGATTTCAAAAAGCCGGTATTTGATGTAACGTTCCTAACCTCAAAAACTACACGCGTATAGTAGGGGTATATGCTTTCAAATTACTTTGGTAATGCGTTAATACTTACACTTCTTTCATCAGAATAATTGCGACGAGATCTCCGTAAAAATAATCAAAATTAAAAATTAAAAAATAATAAAAATTAAAAAATTGGCACTGTTCACTACACACAACCACAATAACACAAGAGGACACGCGTCCTCGATGTCAGGACGGCCTGGTGCTTCGGCTGAATTCGGAATAGCTCGGAAATATTCGGCCGTTTTTCGTATAAAGTTTTAGAATTTCTCTCAAACCCCAGTAGCAGAGAGTATAAGCGGTACTCATTTCGTTGCACGTTCTTATGGAGAATACTAAAGTTTCGTATATTGCTTTTAACTTCTGCTATTTCGAATACTCATATCCAGAATAATTTTTACAAGACCTCTTATTTATTGTTATCACATTTTCACACTTTTAAATTTCTAACAGTAAATAGTACTGTTTCTAAACGTACTATACGAATTTTTGCCCATAAATATTGGGATAATGCATACAAAAATATCATGATTTCATATAATTGTAGGAAGTATTATAACCGTGCCTCGATTATCCCTAAATTCTTACATTTTATGTCAATTTTGCATAGGCAATAAAACAAATATTCATACAAAAAGTCTCTCCGTGTATTTGAGTCCATCGAACGCAAAACTAGTTATGTTGCTTTAGCAAATTTTTTTAGATATTTCAATGTGCCTCGATCTTTTTTATAACTTTATCAACACTTATTGGAAGATTAGAATTTTTCTAGATACGCCAACCTCTAGCATATTCTATCACCAGTCCCGGCGACATTTATAATCTGTTCTGACCGCAGTTCTCTGTGGGCAGGCTGGTTTGGGTTGATAGATATGATATTTAGAAAAAAGATAATAATTTTAACAATGACCCTGAATACGAGCCTAATCTCTGCTGTAAAACACTCAAGTGTTTAATATTCAGATACTTAGGTAGTACATAAGTATTTAATATAGTGAATTGGTCATTTTAATCGATGTATCTATATCAATATCGAGCGAAAGAAAATATGCATGTCCAAAGGATTGCGGGGGCGTAAAATGTCGGTGAAATTTGTTATCTACGAGTTTATTGAACAGTGTTGAAAACTCTAAATTCAAATAACAGTAAAGTTATAATTGAAAAAACTCACGAGGAATGCGGATATTCCTAATTAGCCCGATTATGAGTACTGGCATTCTGGACGCTTTGGTGTCGTATATTAATGATAAATGATTCATCGTTAGAAAAAAAAAATCTATATGAACGGTGTGAATATTTTTATCCCGTGAGAATTACCGGCAAATTGAATTTGATTAATAAACGAAATTATTCACTCTGGAACTTCTACTTTTGCTAATGATCAGTAACATTCCTGACCTTTTTTCATTTTGTCCTGGGTACCAGTCTGTAGAACAAATTAATTAGTCTGTAATTTACCGGACAGCCAGGTTCCGGGTATGAGAGTTTGAAACGCCTATAAGCTGCATAGCACAGAAGGTTTTTGAAAAAAATAATAATAATAGTAATAATAATAATATACCTAGGTATACATGTACAATTGAAAAATAAGCTTGGTTGCGATTTGAATTATACTTTAACTCCATTTTATCAGATTTTTGATTGGTCTGTTAATGTGTTCAGTAATGTGATGTTAATACTTATTAAATTAAGAGTTTTATCAATAAATCATCATAAAAATGCATCATTTAACTAATTCAGTATTATAAATAACGATTACTACACCAACCTATACTTTATACGATTTCAGTTGAAAGAAATTTCGATCAATTTTATTCGATTATCGCTCGTTCACTTCGTCTACCGCGAACATGTTGACTTTATTCTAATTTTAAGAAACTAATGTGAACATTATTTAAAATACTTCACACAAAATATTTCTAAATAATATGATATGCAGGTATATTGTGAACAATAAAATGAACTAGACTTATCTTTCACAACGAATTAGATATTCTATTACATTGTGAACTATGTGTCAATTGGTCGGAATTTGTTTTCCCTTTCAATCAACAGAATAGTCGAGTAATTAAGGAGCTATGGATTATTTTGAAAAGCTGTTATTCGATATTCCTACGAGACCCGATTTATTTTATCTGACAGCGTGGGCGGTGGATTATCGTTTGGTATACCTTTCACAATTATCAGGCTGATAAACTGCGCCGAAATTCCACTTTTTTTCAGATAACAGACATTTCTCTGACAATGAGCCAAGATAACATGACTATCCATACAGGGTGTTTATTTGGAAAGTTTCCACCCTAATATCTCGAAGATCAGAAAAGATTTCCGAACGCGGCTTACGGAAGGTTAACAGGTATCGAGGGGGAAAGAAAAAGAACATGGTGCGCCATCATTTTCAGTAGGTGGAGACGTCAAGGCCGCGGGAAGGTCAACTGGTTTTTTTAAACGGGAACCTATATTTTTATTATGTAATTTGGTTCTACCTCAAAAATCAAATGACTTTCGTATTCAAAACATTTTTTCGTGAGACACCAATTTTTCATGATATTCAGCTGAAGAACTAGAGATTTTTGAACCTTTGAGAACATTTCACCTCTAAACTATCAAGTTTGGAGAAAAATTGCAAGAGACACAAAGTGCGTAATTTTATGCAAAGAATTTCGGAAAATAATTGCAGATTTTTTTGCTATAATTTTTCATTGCAGTTTCGTTAATTGCGTGAAAAAAATTAATAATTGTTAAAAAAGTTCTGAAAGAATATTCTTCAAGATTTTTGGCATAAAATTATGCACTTTTCATCTCCTGCAATTTTTCTCCAAAGTGATAGTTCAGAGGTAAAATGTGCTCAAAAGTCCAAAAATCTCTAGTTGTTCAGCTGAATATCATAAAAAAATGGTGTATATCACAAGTAAATGTTTCATACAAAAGATATTGTATCTTCAAGTAGAACAAAATCACATAATAAGAAATATAGGTTTCTATTAAAAAAAAAAAAACAAAGTTGACCTTCGCCCGGCCTTGACGTCTCTACCTACCGAAAATGACGCTGCACCATGTTCTTTCCCCCTCGATACCCTTAAACCTCCGGTGAGCCGCGTTCAGAAATCTTTTCTGGTCCCAAGTTATTAAGGTGGAAACTTTTAAGATGAACACTCTGAATATGAAGGGGCTAGGAAAAAAAGAACTTTAGTTCATTCGTTATCAAAAACGAGCTAGCGATACCATTTTGTGGCATTAGAAAGTACTTTCAGAAACTACCACTGTTGAATGGGAAAACCAGCATCAGTCCGAGAAAAACCCGCCGGAAGAATTGATATATGCTGGGGAAAAATAGCGTAAGTAAACATTATTTTGCATTTTTCTCAAAATCAGGCCGAGTGGACTGAAATGGTTCTTGCCCTTGGGCCTTCATATATTTGTGAATTAACCGCGGTAATTGAAGAGAAAAATTCCGACTATTTTATGTTTGAACTTCATAAATTGTGACAAATATATTTTACGTAAACGATTTACGTTTGGCATATAATTGCAAATGATATTTCAACGGTACGTTTTAGTCATGATAGATTTATTACGTTCAAATGCGATAAAATTATCAGACCACGCCTCGATTGAAAAATCTCTCCTGCAGACTTTCATTCGCCAGCGCAAACTTATTCATTACAAAAAAAGATCTTCAGGGATTAGGGAAAAAATTGTGATCAGATGTGTCGCGTGATCAATGCATATGTGGTCAATCCGACGCAATTGATATGCCTGAAACAGTGATATAACTTATTGTGAATTACCGAACCAAACTGTGCTGTGGCCAATAAACACACACGCTCGTATTGCGTATGCGAGCCTCGAGTGGCAAGGCCCTTGAACAGCTATTGACAGACGCTGGTATCATTGCCGGATTTAAACCTGAAGTGGCCCTCGGTTAAAATTCCCACGAAGGCCCTTTACCGCTCACAAAAAATACGCGGAAAATTGAGTATAATTTACGTATATTTTGAGTTCGTAACTATGAAACATAATACAGCTTCCTTAATTTGATGACAATTTTGCAAATCGACTTTAGAAAATCCTTTCTAACTTTCGCACTACGAGTTTTTTCGATCTTTCTACCAAAAAAAAGGGAAAACACAGAGCATTCATAGGCTTTGAACTTGTACAATTCCTTCCACGATAAAATTATCGAATTTGTAATCTTCCCTTCGAAAATAAAAGTGATAATGTCGTTTATTAGGGATTTTCTATGAAGTCAGCCACTTTTTTCCGCTTTCCTCGATATTTCTGATAATCGGCCAGATAATTAGCACTCCTTGAAAATAAATTTTGTATTTGTAAAAATTTTTCTTTGACGTGTCAAACACAAAAAAAGTTGTGCTATAAACAATTTTTTCTTTTCTATGTACTTTTGAGTGGAATGGGATTCATATTTTTTTTTACAACCCAGACCCAATCTCAGCGAAAACTAAAAACTTCCAATAATTTTTCCGTTCATCAAGGCACTTTTTTTGTCGTTGGAGATTTTACACAGTATTCAGAGTCGCGTCCCGAACCTATGAAAAAATGGGTATCGTGGGCAACGCGGTAGTTCACAGGTGAAAATTATTATTTACTTACAAAAATGTGGCTCTTACCTGAAAAATTGTTGAAATCCAGATCGTATTACCAATTACGAGGTATGAATTTGTATGTACGTGACATGTATCAAATAAAAGAATCTTTGGCCTGTAAAACAAATAAAAGTTAACAAAGAATCATGAGGTCTGACTTCTTCGGTCATGTTTAAAAATCAAATGAACAAATCCCTAAATGACGAAAAATTAAAAAAATTAAAATAGGTATCAAGTAGTGCTACTTGACGGACTTATTTAGGCAAAAATAAACTTTAATCAAAAATTGCATGTCTTGACTACGTTATTTAAAATTAAGTAGCTGTATATTTATTTCTATTGAGGTTGAACTGACCGGCCATGTACCATTTTAATTTACTTCAAATTTTTTAATATTTTATATCAAAGATTTGTTTATTTGATACGATATTTCACTTACTTGGCAATAGGATCTTATTTCGATACTTTTTCAAATGAAGGAAACATTTTTGTAAATTTTTAATTATTTTCACTCGTAAACTACGGCGATGTCCATAATGCCGATTTTTACCACATTTTTCTGCAGATTTTTCCCCACACGTCCCTAAATATTGTGTAAAATCTACAGCAAAATGAAAAGTGTCTTCTTGGACGAAAAGAGTAAAAAATTTTTTTTTTAAGTATGAATCCGTTTCATTAAAAAAAAATCGTGGAAAGAAATTCCTTAATTTGTAGAGCAATTTTTTTTTTCGTCTGCAAACTATCCTTTTTCTACCGATCTATAAATATAAGAAAATTCCAACAAAAGATCACAAAATCTACTATCACCGTTATTAGGATATCGATGAGGTTGAAGAAAAAAAATAATAAGAGGCAGAAAATGTTGCTTTTTTGTTATACTTTCCCAATCAAATTAAATGATGAGTATTCATCTAAAAATCCCTTCATTGTGAATGAAAATTGTTTACTCTTATATATTCAACAATGTTTTGTGAGAAGAATTTCGAATAGACAATTTTTGGATTCATGCAATTTTCATTCATTGCAATTTTTACTTCTGAGCCATGAGAGTCCCTACTTTCGCAATTTTTCTTCATGGGTCCTACATAAATTTACGATGATTTCGTAAATCTGACAAAGAAGACAGAAATCTCCGATTGTACGAAGAAAATCATTTTTAATCTGTTTTGGCTGAAAATAGGCTGTACATCGTTGATAAAATCGTGGGTAAAATTGCAGTTAAAATTACGCAAAAATAAAAAAAAAAAAAAAGAAATGTTTTGTGCCCGGACTTTTGTTCGAGCAATCCATATATGGTTTTTTTGTTTCTTAAAGACAGTGCAACTTCGAAATGGTTGGACTTAAAAATCTAAACAAATTAACAGAAGATTTTTTTGCTTCGCACTACAAACTGACAATTTTTCTAAAAATGTACTAGAGGTTGATGGAAAACTGTGGCTTACTTAACAAAAAATGCCCCATACGCAGGAATGAGGTTTAAATTAATTATACAAGACTTGATAATCATTAATTATTATAAATCCCATCATTATAGCCGGCTACTACACGGCTATTACTTTTCATCATATGACATGATAACGGTTAGTTTGAAATAAATATTCTCGGCCTTGTGATTATACGATTTTTTACGACTTATTTATTCAGATCAAAGGTCACACGATATTTTATAGGGTCATCCGGAATCGCTTGCAATTGCCATGAAATCATGTTGAATCATCTTTGGTCGTTCAAAAGTCGGATGAAGTTCGATTTAATCATCTCAAATCAGCTGAAACCATCTAAAATTAATTGAAACCGCTTGAAAACGGTCTAAATCATCTTGAAATGGTTTGTCACCCTTGTACAGACCTATATATTCGTCAGTGACGTCACCTCGAAGACAATCGAAAGGGTTTATCCAGACTTAGATCTGATTACAATTTGGAGTTGATCGGTCGAGTAGTTTCAAAGTTATTCGAAAAATAAAAATTGAAAAATTTTTTTCTTCATATTTTTAGCGCATAACTCCTAAACTGATCATGCGATCAGTCTCAAACTTTAATCAGATTCAGGTCTTGGATAGCCCTTTCGATTGCCGCAAGATTCATCAACATCGACCGATTAGTTTAAAAGATATTGCACGACAAAGATTTCTTTTTTTTTTTTTTTTTTGATAGACGTAAGTTGATTTCGAATCACTCAATTTCAAATCTGTCAAACTGTTTAAAAAACTATTAAGAATTTCGCACATAAACATACGGACTGAACGATATCTTCCGACATTGAGTATAACTCCCTAAAACCTAGAAATGTTGACATTTGACAAAAACTCGATTTTTGAAAATCAGACGGAAGAAAAATTGTATACGAAAAACTAACTATACTTATAACCTTCTTTAATGTATTATTAAAACACAATAGTATCAATTTATAATTGTAACACGTATTTGACACATAGCGGGAAGTTTTAGGGTTGGCCCACAGGTCAACCGGTTTCCTGATTTTTTGTTCTTTTTTTCTTATAGTTCAAGAATACCCAGTTGGGTACGGAATATTATGGTCAAATTGCAAAAATTGACGGAGCTACGAGACTTTAAAGTGGCCGCCGCCCAGACTGCTCGGCGTGTTAGTTTGTTTTGCATGGAAATCGTTTCGTTGATCGCCTAGTTATATAAATGTGATACCCACAAAAAATACATTCCCATGCCAAACAAACATCATACAATAGTTTACACAAAAATTCCTTCCTCGTAAAAAAAGATCCGAAATCAGATGCTACTGCCTAGTATGTACCTACATCACGTTGACTTTTTTTCGAATTGGCAATTAGGTTTTCCATAACATGGTATTGACAGCCTTCTTATCTTGCCACGTAGAACCATAAATATAACGATAGGCAATTAGGTATACAAAAAAAAAATTTTTTTTCAATCATTATAATCGCAAAACGTAAAGAAACTCGAAAAAAATTATCCGTATTTTTTCTTTTTCGTTCAAAATAATAATTGGGAAAGTTCCAGGCAATTGAATTTCCGCATTTTTGCTATATACTATAGATATATCTTAGCATGGGTGACGTCACAATGTTACATTTTTGAATTCGTTGTATAAACGCCAATTTTTGCTCGAATGAAAGAAGAAAAAATATAACCAAATTAGGGTGATTCAGTTTGACCGGGCCATTTTAGCTGGGTCGACTCCTCTCGAAATTCTAAGACTAAATTTCCTTTACCAAAAATTCGAGGGACTAATAATTTCCGCGCTATAGAAGACCTTAGTTGACCAATCACAGAGCCTACAACTGCTCGAGTTAGTGCCGGGTCAAAAGTATAAAATAAGCAGTGCCCGTAGCGAATCGAATTTCATTAAAATGAAAATAAATTTTTGAAACATTACTAAAATTTTTCATGCTTCGTGGTTTTCGTCCTCCAGGTCCACTGCTACGCAGTTGGTCGTCGTCCAGGTCCACCGCTTTGTAGTTTTGGTCCTCCAGGTCCACCGCTACATAGTTCTCATCGTCCCGGTCGTCCGCTTCGTGATTTTCGTCCTCCAGGTCCACTGCTACGTAGTTTTCGTCGTCCAGGTGCTCCGCTTCGTGATTTTCGTCCTCCAGGTCCTCTGCTTCGTGATTTTCGTCCTCCAGGTTCTCCGGTTCCTGGTTCTCGTCCTCCAGGTCCACCGCTGCCCAGTTCTCGTCGTCCAGGTGTACTGCTTTGTAGTTTTCGTCCTTTAAGTCCACCGCTACGTAGTTTTAGTCGTCCCGGTCGTTCGCTTCGTGATTTTCGTTCTCCAGGTCCACCTCTACGTAGTTTTCGTCGTCCAGGTCCTCCGCTACGTGGTTTTCGTTCGCTTGGTGGACGAGAATCACGAAGCGGACGACCGGGACGATGACAAATACGTAGCGGTGGACCAGGAGGACGAAAACTACAAAGCAGTAAACCTGGACGACGAGAACTGCGCAGCGGTGGACCTGGAGGACGAGAACCAGGAACCGGAGAACCTGGAGGACGAAAATCGGGAAGCAGAGGACCTGGAGGACGAAAATCACGGAGCGGAGGACCTGGACGACGAAAACTACGTAGCAGTGGACCTGGAGGACGAAAATCACGAAGCGGATGACCGGGACGATGAGAACTACGTAGCGGTGGACCCGGAGGACCAAAACTACAAAGGGGTGGACCTGGATGACGAGAACTGCGTAGCAGTGGACCTGGAGGACGAAAACCACGAAGCACAACAAATTTTAGTAATGTTTCAAAAATTTATTTTCATTTTAATGAAAATCAATTCGCTACGGGCACTGCTTATTTTATACTTTTGACCCGGCACTAACTCGAGCAGCTGTAGGCTCTGTGATTGGTCAACTAAGATCTTCCGTAGCTCGTAAATTATTAGTCCCTCGAATTTTTAGTAAAGGAGATTTAGTTTTAGAATTTCGCAAGGAGTCCACCCAGCTAAAATGGCCCGGTCAAACTGAATCACCCTGTATTTCATAAGATTTGTCTGAATTTTTTCAGATTTTACACAGTGGGTGTTTTTTTTCTAGTTTTCAAATCATACTTCAGAGACGCTGGATCAAAAAATTCTGAAAAAAATTAGGATTGCGTTTTTCGTCATGTACTTTTATGCAAAAAAAATTATCAAACCAATCTGAGACATCGACGCCGAATCTTGATCGAGATGTCATGGAATGCCCCATAAATACTTTTATGATTTTTTTGTTGGTTAGTAGAGCCTTCTGAATTTAGTTGCTTTCGGCGATTTCGATTTTTTTTTTTTGCTTTTAGTTTTCTGGAAAGTACACGGAGTTTTTAGCATCTCTGAAGAATCAATTTAAATGAAAAAGTATTAGCTTTAATTTGTCCATTTGATATGTCTTCTACGATTTCATTACGCGAAGTTATTCAACTTTTCGTACATTGAGTTTGACTGTCTTTCAGAAAAAAGGCGGTAACTAGGGGTATATTGTGTTTACACAAAAATTGTCAATAGGTTTTATTTTTCGATTTCGCCATCATGAAAATTTCTTCTGAATTTTTGGACGATCAGCTTTCAAAAGAAATGTCACGAGAAAAAGTTTTTGTTTTTCCGATTTGTGATTTCCCGGGATTTTTTAAAATGATTTTTGGACTGGACTTTACATTTTCAGTCGAAAATCGACGAAAAAAACAAATTTTCTACGAAAATTCTTGAAAATTTCGCATGATTCCGAAATCAAAAGAATGAAGATTTTTTTCCTTCGTGAAAATTCTTCTGTGAATATAATAGTTTTCGAGTCCACTATTTCGGCCTACTACTTCCGTTTACAAATATGGCGAGACATGTTTATCCTCATACAATTGGAGATTGCTCACACGTGAGCGGGACGGAAATTCACTGTCCTTCTAAAGGCACGCATGTACAGTGAAAGTGAAGCTGTTTATGCTTCAGGTTTTAGGTTATGGTACTGTTTATGGTTGCAGCACGAAATCGCATTCTGCGCCGGCGCTGCGCCTGGTGAAACAGATAATTTTACAGTCTCTCTCGTTCAAATTTGTAAGCTCTGCAGTTCACATACGTAATCGTTTGAACTGGTTTTTACGACATTCATCATGTTATTACGATAATCTTATCTTATTTCCTTTTTAAATACCAAGTATGCATCTACAAGTTCTTATAACTACACCTGTACAAATAAATACAGTATATGATCAAGAGACTCAGTAGCAATTATACTCGAGACTCGTACCAATTATACATACATTAAAAAAAAAAAAAAAAATTATCATTTCATGTTGACTCTACCACTCTCTTTTACCGGAACGGCAGCTCGGCGAGGGAGTACCCAATTAACACAAAATGGTGAATTAAACGTTTAGAAATGGTGGATCCACGATGTAGAAAACGTTTAGAAGTAGCGTTGAATCTTCGACAAAGCGATACTTGTTATAAACGATGTAATGTCTGGCTGATCCACCGAATTCACGACGGTCTATACACGTTCTTTACACTCTTTTTACACTGTGAGTATAAACGTCTTCCAAAACCGTTAATTGAACGTTGTCTGTGTACATCAATTGCTCTTTTAAGTAAGACGTATTATATACGATTTATAATCGGGTTTTAAGCACGTTGATTGGACGATGTTTTTATACATCAGTTAATCGTTTAAGTACGACGTGTTTTAAAC
This sequence comes from Macrophya alboannulata, assembly GCA_949628255.1. NCBI lineage: Eukaryota > Metazoa > Arthropoda > Insecta > Hymenoptera > Tenthredinidae > Macrophya > Macrophya alboannulata. The sequence goes on along the minus strand of OX451207.1, from coordinate 31,045,185 downwards.
AATTATGAACTGCTTGATCCATGAGATTCAGACTCCACCGGTAAAAAAATTGACAATTGTCCGCATGATCAACAAAAATTTTGCATGTCTTGCCTAGGTACACGTCACAAACACAAAACCTTATCAAGCTAATGTGTCACTAGTTGATAAACAGACAATGGTTATTGACTTCTATACAGTCGGCTGCTCGGGGTTACCATAAGATGGCTGGAGTATTTTAATCGCGAGAGGAGATTGCCATCTGGTGGCAGCCGCACGAAGCGCGTTGATACGTTTTTTAAACGTGTGACAATTGTATTTTATATATTTTGAAGACATATTATACATAAACAGCGTTGATAAACGATTATAAAACATAATTTACATATACTAATTATACGTATGTGGTTTTTCACGTGAAGCGGGCCACTTTTTTGGGTGACCATTGCCGATTTTGATCTCGACCGGGTATTTTGGTGCCAAATATTCTACCTATGAAAAGTGCAAAATTTACACTCATCATTTTCCTTGGGTAATTTGTTCAGATTGGGTACTTATAATTACACTGCATGACAGCTCATTTATACGAAATCCCAACGTTTATTGAACGTTGAAAATATGGATTTGAATCGTGCACCTTTATAAAGAAATCGTTAATTAATACGATATTGTTCAATGTTTATCACTGTTACACTGGATAACAACTTATACATGCGAGATTACAACGTTTGTTAAACGTTGAAACTGGGAAATGAATTTGTGCATTTTGACTCGCTCGAAGGAAACGTTAAATACTGCAATATCGTTTCACGTTTATGGAACGTTCACTGGTACACTGGATAACAACTAACTTAGATAAAATTTCAACGATTATTGAACGTTGAAATTCTCTCGTGAATTTAGAAGGTCACTAGATACGTGGATAATACGACATTTGATTGATACATAATCAACGTTGTCACATATATTGAATTAAAACGTGTTTAAACGTGACAAAAACGTGTAAGACACGTGTAAAAAATTCGTGAAATCAAAGTGAATAAGAACACATTTATTTTTTACACCAACACTATGTTTCTACTATTTTTCCACGGAATGAACGTGTCTTCCACCAGGTTGTGTTAATTGGGATAGGGGTGACAATATTATTTCATTACAGCGTATAGACAATATCTCAGGGCTTGTCGATTTAATACAGGAATAAAATGCGAAACAGATTTCATTTGAGCCTAATATCAATGAGAGGAATCACATAATAAATCATATAAGTACGAATCATCAGATATGCTATATCAAAAATCATATGGTCAACCGTATAGTTTATCATGTAATTTGTTTTGTAATATATTTGATGATTCGTGCTTATGTGATTTATTAAGTGATTTTTTATATATTTTATCAAATACACAAGACAAATCATAAAATTACATTCAGAATTCTTTCATAACATTATATGTGATTTATCACATGAACATTTTTAGCAGGGATGTGTAACGATTAATCGCGATTATAACGAAAGTTCGGCAGTAAATTACCTATATTTATTTGAATACTAATTTCTCTAACGTCAGAAGGTAGCTCATATACATAGAATCCATAAAAGAATTCAGTAATTCAGTAATAATGAAGAGATAAACGCTAATAATATTTGTGGAGCATGGCAGTATTGCATTGATATTTTGACAGTTTCAAGAAAGTTTATGTGACCGTACGCAGCGCCGAACTCAGGGGCTGGGGTGCCGGCCAGGGGCGCAAGCAGCCGGGGGCGCGCGAGACATCAATCTCCAATAAAATACCAACTCGAGAAAACGCTTGACTGATCTGTCAATATTGTCGATCGAGTACAATATAGCTAAAGAACTCAACTTTGACCATATAATTGACCAAATAGCCAATGAGAAATCCAGGAGAGTGCCGCTTCAATTTATTTACTACTGCTCAAGATGTTTTTACGTTTGTTTGTATCCTTTTATATTCATTTTATGATATTAATTTACCATGAATTAATAAAGACTTGTTTGTAAAGTACAATCTGGTGCAAAAACCTTTCGCCAAGTACATTAATGTGATATTTCCCACAAAAATAGTTTTGTAGCCATTTAATCTACAAAAGTATTGAAATCAATGGACGTTGCCAAGTACAAATAAATTTGCTCCCAATTAATTTCTGAATGTAATCTAGTCTTAGTTTTCAGTGGGAATTTACATTTCGATATGTATAATGTGCGTAACACGTAATAACATGGAGCATACGAACTCATAAGATCAATTAAAATCAAAATTAGGAAGAAACAAAGACAAGAAAAAAAAATTTGGAGGTAGTGGTACTTGGCGGGCATTTTTAATTTTTAATTTTAATTTTTACAAAAATGCCCGCCAAGTACCACTACCTCCAAATTTTTTTTTCTTGTCTTTGTTTCTTCCTAATTTTGATTTTAATTGATCTTATGAGTTCGTATGCTCCATGTTATTACGTGTTACGCACATTATACATATCGAAATGTAAATTCCCACTGAAAACTAAGACTAGATTACATTCAGAAATTAATTGGGAGCAAATTTATTTGTACTTGGCAACGTCCATTGATTTCAATACTTTTGTAGATTAAATGGCTACAAAACTATTTTTGTGGGAAATATCACATTAATGTACTTGGCGAAAGGTTTTTGCACCAGAGGTGCTTTTGGGGGGATTTCATTACTTTTTGTACTATCTCGATTCGTACTAAGTCTTGTCCATAATGAATTGTACGAAGAATTGTATAATTTATACGTAGGAAAAAATTATACATTTTGAATTTAAAAATGGCAAATGGTCGTATGATGGCGCTTAGGACCTTATGCCAGCTTACAAACCTGGGCTTGTTAATTTCATTGCTATGCGTTTTGATAAGCCATGTGTAAATATGAACAAGAAAATCACCATATTGACAGCTATAATTAATGCGGTACTAGCTAACACAGTAGCTTCTATTTACAACAAATATGCACTATACTTCTGAACTCTGTGGATTCGAATTCCAGGTAGAGTCAATTACTCTGTAACTGTGACGCAAGGAATATCTGGAGATCAGCCTTACATGGATGTAGAATTGAAACGAAATTTGACCGAAGATTAGTTTTGACATGAAGAAACTACAACGACGATTCTATCAAATCAGATATTATAATGTGGTACAGAGTGTTTATATCACTCATGAATCTTAGTCTACTGATAACAATGAAAATTTATCTATATTTTTAATATTCATTACGTCAAAACATTAGACAAAAGACAGTTGAATGTTGATCGCTGGCTACAATGGAAATAAATTGCACTCAGGTAGCCCCTAAAACCTTATACCTTGTCATACTATCGGTCATAATTCACATTTTCCGATTCTTATTAACGATTCTTCTCACTGGATATGAGCGGTTTGCCTAGCACGGTGATATTAAAATAACCTGAAAGCAACAGTCAATCACCCTTTAACTGTACGCAGAAGATATTCCAGAATGAATTTTGCATGAGTTTAGAAAATTTAACATTTTGATTATAGCTTCTTGTACTGAATCAAAATTTGAGCCAAAAGTATTAATTTGCACATGAAAAAAATACTGCGGTAATTCTATAGAAACAAAAATTATAATATAGCAAATAGTATTTGTAGTCTCCGAATGAAGATATCTATAAGTTTACTCATGAATCTTGGTCTACTAGTGACAATAAAAATTGTCTCTATCTTTCATATTTATTGTATTAAATGTGAGAGATAAAATGATATTCATCGTTGATTTAAGGGAGTATACCCACCTGGAGAATAATTTTTTTTAAATTACTGCTACGGTCTGAGAAAACATTTTTTTGACTCAGTTTTTTTAACGGTTGATTAGTACTATTTTGATACATAGTTCATGATATTTCAAGATTTGGTGGTCTTCGCTGCACATAGATTTAGTCCATTAAAGAAAAATTGGTTGTCGTAAGGTACAGGTTGCTGTGTTGCATGAAATTTCTTCAAATTTGGAGGAAATATTCCATACGATAATGTAATTTAGGGCCAATCAAATAATAATTCATGGATTTGATTTTTGGACATAAAAATCTATGATTGTAAGACTTTTTTTTCCATTGTTTTTAAAAAAAAAGTGTCTTATAATATAAAAATTCTCATATTTCAAAGTTAAATTCATGAGATAATATTGGCTTGGCCCTAAATTCCATTCATATAGAACATCCCATCGAAATTTGAAGAAATTTTATGCAACGCAGCAACCTGTACCCTACGACAACCACTTTTTCTTCGATGAACTAAATCTATGTTCAGCGATGGCTACAAAATTTCAAAGAATCATGAACTATGTATCAAAATAGCACTCATCAACTGTAAAAAAACTGAGCTATAAGACACTAAAGTTGATTAGACTTTGTTTGAAGTATATTGAACTTTTTAATTAGTAGACTGAACTTTATTCAAAGAACTATTGAAACTAGATTTAGATATGATCGTGAGCCTGAAATGAGATATAATTCTTTATGACATATAAAATGAACTACATATGCATAAGTTTTAGATGACAGTCTCTAATGACTATTCCATTGCTCCTGATGCAATATGTTTTATACTTTTCGAAAATTTTTACCTCACGTGCTTCTGCGTAGGGGATATCATTACTTTAATAACATTTGCTACAGTTTATATAGTTCATATAGTTGTAAGTAATGTCACTGTACAAAATATAGCAATTTTATCTCCTGTTTCCTCATTTTCTTATTAGCCGAGAGGGAATATTATTACGGGTATTCACATAACCTCGAAGACTCGAGCTCGTGAGGTCAACGATAAATCACATAGGTTAATATTTATTGTTGCTTAAAAGATATCGGGTCCATATTCGAACATGTTTACCTCCTACTCTGTGCAAAGTTTTCAATCAAACATTACTTTGTGAATTTTGCACAATTAATTAAGTCTTTTACATGCCGGCTGACTTGAACTGTCAGTTTGACAGATCGACGCGCATGCGCAATGGCCTGGAGCGATGAATTGTGCTGAAAAGGGAGAAAAACTGAGAACGTGAAACGAGCCACCTCAAAATTAAAAATAATCATATCTCAGCTATACGTGCACAGATTCTATTGATGTTGGGCTTAAATGAAAGCTCTTTTGATCCTCATTCTCACATTTAATCGTAGATCTGCATGATTTCACCAAATACGGTGGGACAGAGAAAACATTATTCCCCCACTCCGCGGAAAATTGCCGTAGCTGTAAAGAGACTCGGAGAGTCGCTACGTACAAAAAAAAAAATTTTAATGTACTTGGCGCGAGACTCTACCGAGTCTCTTGATATTTTGTGGACTTCTACCCTTTGGGGGGGGGGGGGGGGGGGGAAACTCGCAATTTCGCCCCGGGCGCCAGCTCCCCTAGGTCTGGGCGCTGACCGTACGTGATCAAAATGATTAAAAACTTGCCATCTATTAGTCATCAAGGATAAAGAATCGTTATACGGTTCCAATATCGTGTATAAAATCCGGACATATTCGATATTGTAAAAATGAGCAGGCACATGACATCTTTACCCAACCTATTTTGTATAAAAGCCGTCAACGTATGCCGTGTGGCTGGTCATAATTAGATGAGGAAGATAGTCGTTCACTAGATCACACTAAAAATTTGACGTAAATGAAATATGTGAAATATCAATTATTTGGCTAGAGGTGATAACAGTGTATGAAAAATGACGACGAGTTTGAACAAAATAGTGAAATTAATTTTTATGACATAATAATTAATCTGGTACATCATCTATTACAGTTGATATTTCAGTCATCGCTAACAACACAACCTCATCAGTAAAACACTTCCAATACAACTCATAACAGTTAGATTTATAAAAATGAATCGTGTTTTGAAACGTAACATTCAACAGAAACAGTTTAGTTAAGAAAATCAAGACGTGTGCAAAAAGTTATAAAATCCCTCAAAAACACCTCAGGTGCAAAATCCTGACACTATACTTGTGAACCCCCTATTTTCGTAATTCTCATTAGTGGGTACATCAGTCTTCGAATTTGATGAAAAAAGATTATCGGTTCATTTCATATTCCGATGGCATCATCTTTCCAGCTCATTTTAAATCTTAGTGGAAGGAAAAATTCCAAGAATTAACCATATGTTAGCCAAAATTTTCACGAGTGCGCATGCTGCCGATTAAAGAAGAAAATCATCTCAGGATCGAAATAAGTCAGAGAAACGTGTAATGTATAAAGGTGGTATTGACTCGAATCTGTCAGTATTAATTTCAACGCGTTCATTGATAGCAAACCCAAAAGTGGAAACTGTGAAAAAGGGCAGAAGTCAAATTTCAAGCGGGATTTCTCGGGAACCACGGTCCTCGGCGAACATAAAAATTCAAGAACCGCTCCGATGCACAAAGCTATTCTCTCGACCGTAGAAAGCGGATTTCCGAGATAAATGCGTGACAAAAAGATACAAAATATTTTCTTTCGTGAAAATAGGCTAAAATCCTATTTTCCAACATAAAAATGGCATTTTTTAATTTTTGGAATCCTGCTTTCTACCGGTCGTAGAGACTATCTTACAAATTAGAAAACCCGTTTGATTGTGTCGTTTCTGACAAGCCACCTATCCCGAATGATATCCGCCAGTAAACGATGCACCGCTTGTATGGCTCCATGTTTTGTTTAAGATAGTTCACCAGTGAATTGATCTTCTATAAATGTTCATAAAATTTGAACATCTGACGTACAGAATATGAGATATTCGCCTCGAAAGTGAGACGTTTTATCACGTGAACCATAGAACCGAGGCTATCAAAACCAATTTTTTGATTGATAGCATCATTTTGCTTCTGTAGATTTTGATGGAAAACTACTATGTAGTAGTTACGTATGTTTCGAATGTTATTCCACAAGACGAAAGCGATCTGACGTACAATTTCAGAGTAATCGTAGTGTGAAATAAGCTGTGAGAATGTACTCGACGGCGGAAACTGCTCTCGAGAGGGAGCGAAACAGCGGCAAGGGTTCATTTTCACGGCGCAACGAAGTACAATCACCTACCATTTTCATCGAGAGTTTTTTTTAGAGAGAGGTTACCGAAGCATGCGCTTTTTATGTTCAAATTTTTGGCATAGATTATAGCTGGTAAACTCGAGGAGCTATTCACTCAGGAAATCATTTCACCATCTTGTATGATATTACGAATAAGATCATGAAATCGAGAATGTTTATATTCAGATAGAAGATCAATGCAATCATTAAAAATCATCTAATTTCGATATTTTGAAATTATGCGCAGAAATCAAGGTAAATCATTCGAAAGCACTTGAATTCAGAAATCATGTTAAGTCACTTTATCGTTTGCAACGGATTTCTTCGAGGGGCTATTCACTCCGGAAATCATTCGAAATCACATGAAATCATTCAATGACTGAAGTCATTCAAATAATTTCGATATCATTCCGAAATCATTCAACAAATCACAAGAAATTGATTTCAATCGAAATCATTCGTCCGAAAATTAGAGTGAATAGCCCGTCGGGTGAACTACCTTAATAACTTTAGTGTATACATATGAGGATATCCCGACTATGTATTTTGCAAATAAAACTGATAAAATAACAATGAAAACTGAAAACTAATTATCACTCTATTTTCATTTATCGCCTCACAAATCGCGTCTGAAAAAGGCCTGTTTGTGTGCAGTCAATGGTGGCTTAACCCCCTTAAATATAGTTGACTTTACCAGACTTTTACTTGAGGGTTTATAGTTCATATAATTATCACTGATAATCATTGAAAAATTCACTCAATCCTTTCCGGAAAGTTCTGTTTGTAAAAAGAATAAGAAAAGGGAGCAAAGTGGGAGAATGAATGTGCTCGTCAAGTATATGTATATTAGGGTGGTCCTTACTTTGGGTATTTTGTATTTTTTCTTCACGATGCGATGGTTCTAAATCGGTTCCAAATAAATGAATGGAAATTGCTGCCAAATTTGAGCTCGATATTTTAATTTTAACCTAGGCCCCCCGGCAATCAAAGTTTCGAATGAGAAGATACGTGTATTTTATGCTGTCAATTATTTAAACATTTTCTTAACCTAGTAAAAATTAATGTATAAATTTGAATTAGGCACAAACATTTGTCAAAGTATAAGGTATAATTGCAGTAGTATAAGGTATATCAAATTTTTTCATGCATAATTTCTGGATTTATCATCTATATAAATTGATATTGATATAGATCATAAATCTAGAAATTACAGATGAAAATATTTGATATACTACTGCAATTATACTTTGAATTATGTGCCATATTTCTGCCAAATTTTGAATTTACACATTAATTTTTACTAGGTTGAAAGAATGTTTGAATAATTGACTGTATAAAATAGGCAAAACGCTCAGTTGACTGAACACTGTCGGATTTACAGGTTTTTGTATTTTCTTTGTTTTTTTTTTTTTCGAAGTAAAATCAGTATAAGTACTCGATGGTCCGCTTCAGGTCCGCAATTTTTTTTTCACGTATCTATTTCACTTATTTTTGCAGAGTGAAGTTAACATTATTATACGAAGAACATTCTTTATTCTCCTGTTCTTCGTGCGCATTCAGAAATTTAATCAAGAGACGCGGTAGAGTCTCGCGCCAAGTACATTAAAAAAAATTCATCTCATGACTCTACCACTCTCGTTTACCGGAACGGGAGTTCAGCCCAGGAGTGGGGGTAACCATATTATTTCATTAAGCGTATATAGGCAATATCCCAGGGCTCGTCGATTTAATGCAGGAATAAGATGCGAAAGAGATTTCATTTGAGCCTCATATCAATGCAATCGGTGTACGGATAGCTGAGATATGATTATTTATAAAATGGAGAGGGTCAGTTTCACGATCAGAATTTCTCCGGCTCACGCCAGATTTGCACATTTGCCCGGCTACGTAACAACATAGAAGGTACCTTCAAGAGACGAAAGTTACACATAGAAAAAGTTAAATAAAAGCAAAGCGAGTTTGTCGGTCTATGACACAATAACGCTCTCTATGGCCCACGAGAGGCAGCATAATCGCGTATGCCGTATGGTGGAACGTATATTTTATTCTCGATGACAGTCGCGGGGAATGAGGATGAAAATAATGTAAAATATGGAGTAATAATTAAACGTTCTCAAAAAAACTGGGAAGCGATAGTTGTTCATTACATCACAGTTAATACAGGAGTCCTATGAAATAATAATAGTATATATCTTCTCATTTATTTCACGAGATCGAGCCTTTGAGGTTATGAGAATTATCTGTCATGATTGATCGCGATTTATACATAACAAAGGTTCGGCAGTAATTTACCTATATTTATTCGAATGCTTGCTTCTTTGATAATAGAAAGTAGCTCACATGAAATTTTTATATTGTCAAAAAATTATTTGCCGCTATAGGATAAAAAAAACCCCATCTGCATATTAACCTATCTGCAGATAAATAAATTGGTTACGAAGCTTCCTACAGCCTTTGAGGAAATGTGTCTGAACGTGATCAAAATGAAGAAAAATATGCGATCGATTAGTTATTGAGGCTAAAGAGATGTTGTATGGTTCAAATATCGTGTATGAAGTACTGACATATTTTATAACAATACCTAGGCAGATAACATTGTTACCGAAGATTCAACGAGGTATTTTTAATTGAATGCCAAATATAAAGAATAATATGAATTGAGTCACCGTGCCCTGGGAAACGTTTTTTGCACTAAGAGCTATCAATGCATGCAATGTGGCTGATCATAATGAAATGAGCAAGATAAAGGACTAAAGACTAGAAAATAAATAAAAATTAAAATTAATAAGAATGTCATTTTGCTATGTAATTGTGATTATTTTGCTAGTTCAAGATAATTTGATCAGTATTCGAGCCTTCAATAATGAAATTATAGTCCTAAGTAGCCTATGATTTTGTCTTCGACAGTTAACTGCAGAGTATAAACTTGACAGTACCAATTGGAAATGATGTTTAAAAGGCATCAACATAGCGTAATCTGAAGAAGAGTTTCGACTTTTATTTTTCGATTATTCAGCAACAAAAAATTACACTAAATTGTTGTAAATTTTTTTTAAATTTATTAGACAAATTCAGGAAATGCTCAGTAGTACCAGAACTTTGAGCTCAAGGAGGAGACACAAGCTCGTTGGAATGAATGGAACAGCATGGTTTTAATGTTTTTATCCGAAGAAGAACCTCTAGAAGTTTGATCCAAATCTACGACCACGAGGTCTGACACTCTCCTTGTTAGTCTATCAATTACATAATTACATTAACATGACGTTACATTTTTATCGAAAGCAAGTCTACGATATCTACGATAGAACCTAATGCTAACGGGGGTCGAGGCTTCTCATCACAGTTCATTTTTCAGTTATCGATAACAACACAACTTTGTCAGTAAAACACTTTCAATAGAACTAACAGTTAGATTTATAGAAATGAATCGTTTCATGAAAAATACCATTTAACAGAAACGGTTAAGAAAATCAAGACTGGTTCAAAAAGTTATGAAATCCCCCAAAAGCACCTCGGGTGCAAAAACCTTGCGCCAAGTACATTAAAACGTAGTAGCTATCAACAAAAATTTATTAAAAAAAATAGTCAAAGAAGAAGCATTTGATTATACATTCGATCTACAAAAGAATTGAAATCAATGGCCGTTGCCAAGAACAATTTGGTTGATATTCACATCTCAATATACATAATATGCGTAACACATAATGAGATGCATCATACATACTCACAAGAAAAGATCAATTGAAATTAAAATTGAGAAAAAAAGAAACGAAAAAAAAAAATTTGGAGGTAGTGGTACTTGGCGGGCATTTTTGTAGAAATTACAAGAAAATATATATTGAACTATTAATATATTCTTATAATAATTTGAACATCAGCCCGCCAAGTACCACGTACTCCAAATTTTTTTTTTTCGTTTCTTTTTTTCTCAATTTTAATTTCAATTGATCTTTTCTTGTGAGTATGTATGATGCATCTCATTATGTGTTACGCATATTATGTATATTGAGATGTGAATATCAACCAAATTGTTCTTGGCAACGGCCATTGATTTCAATTCTTTTGTAGATCGAATGTATAATCAAATGCTTCTTCTTTGACTATTTTTTTTAATAATATCAACTTACTGCAGTCTTACCGGAAACGTTGCTCGCGCAGTATGAGGAAGGAAAATCAGTCCACTATAGGGAGTGAGATTTCGGTACCAAGAACAGACATTGTTCAAATTTCAGGTTCATCTGCGAGAGCGCGGGGGGGGGGGGGGGGTTGATATATCGTGATCGCTGTCATGACAACGAGAGCATACGTCCAAGGTTCTAGAAGAAGCAAAAACAAACTTTTTTCCCCTCATACCTCTCATCGTTTGTGCCACCGTCGTTGAGATGAAAGATTAAACTCTTTTCATACGTTTTATTTTTTCGATTTTGCCCAAAATAAATGGGGAGTGGTTCGAGTTTTCGGCAACGTTGACACATTTTTTCAATTTCAAGACAACAGATGCAACGATACTACAGCTATCGTGATGCCTGAAGAGCGTGACTGCAAAAAAAGCGGAGACGAAGAAGTGAAATGTATTTCCCGATCACATTCGACGATCAATATCTCAGGATTCACTCGGACGGTTCCGACCAAATTTGGAGAACACATAGGGTCACGTGAAATGGAAGTCTGAAACTTACGGTCGTATAAAATTGATCAAAAAATATCCATCAGTTTATAGGAGATATGCCACAACGTGTACATGTTCAACACGTGCTGGTCGTTCGTCACTTGGTCAATTCATCAAGTTTGTAGATAGCCAAGACTGTAAATTATAAACGTCTGATCACGCTCGACACCTTGACGCCCCTCAAATAAAATATTTATCAAGAATTGAGCGAAATCGATTCCTGCGCTAGTCGTGTGACTGGCCGACGATAAGTGAACCTAGGAATCGATATGCAGTTCGTTATACTTCAAACTTACCACCTAGACTTGAAAATCCTCACGAGACAAGGGAGGAAATGAACTTTGCGAGGCAATTAACTGACTGAGTCACAATCAGTCTAATTCAACTAATACTTTTTATTCATTAATTTCTTTTACTAATTCCTCGATCGCTCAGCCGACTTTAACCGCAATTATCAATGGATATTATCGTCGCGGTATTTTTACGTTTGTTAGAGATGTATGTGTACGATAAGATGTTGACGACACGGCAACTAGGCACTATAAACTACTTCAACGTACTTTACTGCCATCGGCGTGTTTTTATACTACAATATTTATCGCTAATGTCATGTGACGGTAGATCTGTAATATGCTACTAATGCCTATGAGTCACTATGTTGTCTATACAGCTATACGATCCTTTCGTGAAAAAGTATAAATGTTGTCATTTACCGATTCCCTATACGATACAATGACACCGAGCGTGCATCTACAGGAGAACAAACTTGATAGTTCTAACGAAATCGTTCCGTAGATTAACTATTGCCAATAAAATATGATTAATAAACAGCCACACGACGGTTTATATTTAATAATATCGTTTTAAGGCACGATCGTTTGATAACGGAGTGCCTTGTACATTCGTAATCGCAAAAAATGGCGGATTAAAAAAAAATGCCTAAGACCATCTAGGAAGCACGTTTTGGCACTCAAAGAAAAGTTTGCAAGTATTTTGAAAAACGAATGTATGTTACATAGGTACAGTGAACATCAATTTCTTATGAGCAGGATTCCAGTCGAACTGCCGAACCGATTTGAATGAAATTTGCGCAGGATACTGTTTCTGTCGCGAGGATGTGCCACTATAAAGTTTTTGAGCTTAATCGCGGTTCCAGTTTCAAAATGATAGTCGCGAACTTCGTTACTTATTACGTCTCGAAAAAATGCAATAACCTTTGCATCATCCCGTACGTCGTTCATGTCTTTTGTAGATACGCTTGTTCGAATTATACCATCGTCAGAGAAAAAATTGAACGAAAAAAAAAAAAACACTGTGTTATCATGCCTCAGGCAAAAAAGCGACACTTTTTGGCTAAATCGGGTTATAGTTATCTGATGGGACTTAGTTCAATCAGCAGATCGGATTTCCTGATCAAAACATTCAAGACCTCCAAGTTTTGTCGTAACTAAACCAGCGGGAAGGTGATGACCCCGAGCTTATAACCGGTTGAAACAATTTCATAGGTTGGGCATGAAAGGAATAAGTTTTATTTCCAAGAACTTTATGATCGTAGATTTGACCTACGTTTTTCGCCAGGGGATTCTACGCGGACAAAGAAATTTCGGAGAAATCATTTTTGGTAATAATATTATAGTCTGTGGTGTGTTTGTTGAAAATCTTCGAAAAGAATGGGTATGCCATTTGGCGTCGCTGGTCTAGAAACCGGGAAGCAAAATCCGCGCAAAAATTATTTTGTTTCAAAACTACTAATGACCAAAATAATTAATATCAATCTTATAGCCCACAAAATTCTGCACAAAATTTCTTCCGAGAAAATTTATCTGCGATTAATAGTTTCTGAGATAGAGCGGTGAGAACAGATAGACTAAAACTGTTGAACTTTCCCACTCGCCTGTCCGGCGGTTTTTTATGCCTGCGACACAGACTTGCTCCAAAGGCTTAACTCCTTGCGGAAAGTAGCCAACCTGCGACACAGACTTTTCGTGTCGGATCACCTACGAGCAGCCTGTCCACTAATACAGGGCGCGGACCAATGACGTTTGCGTGTGAGTGGTCGGGAAACCCATAGGTGAGCTGATAAGCAGCTTTTGACGAAAAGTCTGTGCTCCAGGCTTCACTCGCATCTATCGTCACCATAAACTCTCGAATCTCTGAAAGTCTATGGACGATTTTGTCGAAAATTAAACACCCTGTGATTTTTTGAAATTCTGCTAGCTTTAAGACTCTTAATTCTTTATAAAATTCATTCAAAATCCACTATCAAGTCAGTGCTTATGCAATTATATTCTGTATTGGATTGAAAAAAAAAAGAAAAGAAAAAAAAACAGGCGCTGGTGCAGTTGATAGAAAATTCAAAACCCTAGAAAATGCCCCTCTTGCAAAGTCATTCTATAAAGGCTGATACTTTTCGAACTACAAGTTTTCAAAGATACAATAGATTTGAGAAACACAATTGGGGCTAAAAGGAATTTAGGGACGACCTTTTCCGGTCTTGCTAGATACCTGAGCAGGTAAAAGAAACGCAAGAAAAATCACTATGGCCCTTTTCCCTGTTAGCTAGTTTCCAACGGCTTTCAACGGACTAACAAGTAAATTTTAAAATTTTCGTGAAGTAAAATCATTCGTTTTCATTATCCACTAAGTTAGAATTACATAACGCCAAGTTCTTAGAATGAAGAAGAAGAAAAGAAATGGTGACATTATAAGGTTTTGTGAGTAACAGATAGTCGTCAAATGTGCGGAGGATATAAAAGAGTTTTTGAACGATGGAACAACAGTTAACGAGCGACTGGCTATTCACTCAGAAAATCGTTCTACCATCTCATATGAAATCAAGAATGAAATCAATGAAATCATTGGAAATCATTTGATGTCGATATTTTAAAAGTGTGAAACCTACTTTATCGTTTGCGACGAATTTGCTCCAGGGGTTATTCACTCAGGAAATCATCTGAAATCACATGAAATCATTCGATGACTGAAGTCATTGAAATCATTCCAAAATCATTAACCAAATCATGAGAAATTGATTTCAATTGAAATCTGCATTTGTCCACCAACAATAGGAGTGCATAGCATCTCGTTAACGAGTCATTTTCAACGAAAGTAATTTTTGAAAATTTTAACAAACCTCAAAATCCAATTTTATGCCAAAAATAATTTCGGCAAAATTTTCTTCTGGAAAAATATTTGATTTGAATGATTTCGGTGGTTAGACATCTCTTTCGACCTTTGACTACTCCGGACTAATCATAATGGTAATAATGAGAACACATTCCTGACACAATGAATTAACATTTATATGATCAATTCAACGGAATTCCTATCTGCAGTTGAGCCTATCCATAGTATTTTGGTAAAAAGTAGTTTTGTTCATTCGGAAAATTTAAACGGTTCCGTTGAATCGACTTCTTAGTTTCGTTGATTTAACTGAATTGGTTTTTCAGATAACAATAATAGTAAGGTACATCATAGGGTCGTGGCAAAACGTCATACATACATACATTCAAGATGTTATTAACTAATTTAAGATGTTCATACAAGCGAATTTAACAGACCAGACGAACTCAAATTTCAATGCAATAATCAATTTTAATACTAAAGTCTTTTTGAACTGTGAGATTCCCACTCAATTCGAGCAGCGTAATCTACAGAAGACAGAAAAAATGTCGCTTGTATGAATGTAAAGCACACGAACGATAGAGTCACTGCAAACAAAACTAATTTAAGATGTGTTAACTAATTAGCGCCTGAAGAGTATAGCTTGAAATCAATCGATAAGCATTAACCACGCGTCATTTCATGCTGCAGAAGTTTGTAGTAGCTCTGCTTCTCTAACCCTATACCGGGCGATTCTTATCTAGGATATCATGAGGGAGGAGCCTATGATATGGCAGAGTATTTGTATTGGGGTGACAAGAATGTAGCTTGACGAGACTCCTCATTTTCGTTCTCACCCGAAAGTTTTAGTTTTTTGATACTCAAGTACGGCTCCCAAAACTTCGGCACGATCGGACAATTTTTAAAGGTCGGTCAAAAACTTCGAAAATAATTATATTTAATATAAGTCGTTTTTTTCCCTTTTTTTAATTACGAATTTTGAGTCTTGATAATACTTTATACAACAAAGCCATGTTCACCGAGCTTTTTGATTGTAAACTTGCCATGCACGTGGAAGATGATGGTCACTGTCACCCGGGGGTCCGGGGGGCGCAGTCCCCCGGCACGGTCAAGGGGCAGAGCCCCTTGTGGGGGTGGAGAGGGCGAAGCCCCCCCAAAGACGAGGAACCTGGTTTTTATATGTATATGTATATTAGGGAGAAGAAAAAGGAGAAGAAGAAAAACAAGAAAAACAAAAAAACGAAGAAGAAGAAGAAGAAGAAGAAGCAGAAGAAGGAGAGAAGAATAAAAATGAAAAATGAAGTAAAACTAGCGGTACGAACAAAAAAGCTTCGCTTTTTTGCAACAGGCACGATCGTAGACTTGATAAAAAAAAAATAATAAGATTCATTTCAATATTCAAACACGCCATTTTGAAACCGGAAGTGGTGGGATCCTTAAAAGTTTCGTGGTTCGTCTTCACCGAACACTTGTTCTTTCTCCCAAATTCCATTCGAATCTGTCAAGTCGTTCTCCCGGAATCCAGGATACACGTAATAATATTTAATCGAATATTGTAACACTTGCCATGTTTTAACCGGGAGTGGTGGAATCCTCAAAAGTTTCGCGGATCATCTTCACCGGACACTCGATTTTTCTCTAAAATTTTATTCGAATTTGTCGGGTCGTTCTCCCGGAATTCAGGATACACCTAATAAGATTTATTTGAATATTGAAACACTCGCCATTTCGGAACCGGAAGTGGTGGGATCCTCAAAAGTTTCGTGGATCATCTTCACCGAACACTTGATTTTCCCCCCGAATTCCATTCAAATCTGTCGAGTCGTTCTCCCGGAATTCAGGATACAAACTTCGTGCGTACACACACACACACACGCACACACACACACACACACTAACTTTTTGGAAAATACTGGAAAACGATTGTGTAAGTGATGAAACGGATTTCTGAGGGGTAGGGAATTTTTTTTTCAATCCGACATTTTTCGCGATGACGAATCTAATAGGCACTCCGCTATGCGATCGTGCCTAAAAATGAATAAATAAGATCTAGTATACAGCACTTTTAGGTCCTAGGACTTAAAAGTACTACTTTAGGTCCTGTATAGAAGCATCAAAAAGCGAGGAAAACATGCCTGCGATATATAAAAATTATTTACAGAGCTCCTATACGGAAGTATAAGTCAATTCGTAAAGAAAAACAAAAATCTAATCCATTTGCTTGCATCTCCTAAACTAAATACGTGCCCATCTTCGGTATACGCTAGAAGCTTCTGTCTTTTTACCAAAAATCTCCCGTATAAATTCCATCAAAAACGATTGTAGCTAACAATGATTTCGCTTAATTGAACGGTTACTGAACAAGTGCGTGCGTGCGTGTGTGCGTGTGTGTGTGTGCGTGCGTGCGTGTGTGTGTGTGTGTGTGTGTGTGTGTGTGTGTGTGTGTGTGTGTGTGTGTGTGTGTGTGTGTGTGTGTGTGTGTGTGTGTGTGTGTGTGTGTGTGTGTGTGTGTGTGTGTGTGTGTGTGTGTGTGTGTGTGTGTGAGTGAACAAAATTTTGACAAAATTTCGATTTTTGAAAATCAGACGGAAAAAAATTTGTTTATGGAAAACTAACTATACTTATAACCTTCTATAATGGATTATAAACACAATATTATCAATTTATTGTAACGTATTTAACACATGGCGGGAAGTTTTAGGGTTGGCCGACAGGTCAACCGGTTTCCTGATTTTTTTTAACTTCCCGCTATGAAAATTGAAAATTTTCATAAAAGAAGGGAAGTTACTGGTTTCGGTCCGATTTCCGAAAACCGAGTTTTCATTAGATGTCGACGTTTTGAGGTCCTAGGAAGCTATTCCGACTATTTTTGGATGGACGTCCGTATGTGTATGTGTGTGTGTGTGTGTAACTAATTTTTTGTCGTACGATATCTTTAGAACGAATTGACCGATTGGAATAGTTCTTGTAGCGATCGAAATGATTTATCGAGACTTAGATCTGATTAGATTTTGGTGTCGATCGGTCGAGTAGTTCCAAAGTTATTCGAAAATTAAAAATCAAAGAAAAAAAAATTTTCAGGTTTTTAGCGCATAACTCCTAAACCGTTCGTGCGATTAGTCTCAAAACTTAGTCAGGTTTAAGTCTTGGATAGCCCTTTCGATTGCAGCAACATTCATCAAAATCGAACGACTAGTTTAAAAGATATTGCACGACAAAAATTTCTTTTTTTGTCGTACGATACCTTTGGAACGAGTTAACCGATTTGAATGATTCTTGCGGCGATCGAAAAGGTATACCAGGACTTAAATTTAATTGAGACTGAACGATATCTTCTGACATCGAATATAACTCCCTGAAACCTAGAAATGTTGATATTTGAAAAAACTCGATTTATGATTAAACATTAGACGGAAAAAAATTTGTATATGGAAAACTAACTATACTTATAACCTGCTTTAATGTATTATAAACACAAAAGTATCGATTTATTAGTTAGTTTTAGTTAGTTTATAGTTAGTTTTCCGTATACAAATTTTTTCTCGTCTGATTAATACCCAAAAATCGAGTTTTTGTCAAATGGTAACATTTCTAGATTTTAGGAAGTTATATTTGATGTCAGAAGATATCGTTCAGTCTCAATTAGATTTAAGTCCTCGTATACCTTTTCGATCGCCGCAAGAATCATTCAAATCGGTTAATTCGTTTCAAAGGTATCGTACGACAAAAAAAGAAATTTTTGTCGTGCAATATCTTTTAAACTAATCGGTCGATTTTGATGAATCCTGCAGCAATCGAAAGCGCTATCCAAGACTTGAATCTGATTAAGTTTTGAGACTAATCGCACGAACAGTTTAGGAGTAATGCGCTAAAAACATGAAATTTTTTTTTTTATAATTTTTATTCTCCGAATAACTTTGGAACTACTCCACCGATTGACTCCAAAATCTAATCAGATCTAAGTCTTCATAAACCCTATCAATCGCTGCAAGGCCATTCCAATTAGTCAATTTATTCTGAAGATATCGTACGACAAAAATTTGTTTACACACATACGAACGTCCATCTAAAAATAGTCAGAATAGCTTCCAAGGACCTCAATACGTCGAGATCTGATGCAAACTCGGTTTTTAAAAATCGGACCGAAACCAATAACTTCCTTTTATTTTGAAAATTTTCAATTTTCAAAGGGGGAAGTTAAAAATTATTAATGGCTAGGTTTACAAACAAGTCAAAATGGCCTGCCTTGAACGCCTTGGATTCTAACCTGTGTTGTAGTATTATTCATGTGCTTCCAACACTCATCTACATCTAATGAATGACACGCATACTCTGCTGAATATCAGGCCCCTCCCTCATGATAGCTTATAGAGAAAATTCACCCTGTATACCCATCATTCGTTATAATCAAATTATTCAGTAGAGTGCAATAGACCACAATCGACGTAACAAGACATGGTGATTGAGAGGTCAAAATATAGGTTTCCGGCTGTATATAACTTCACATTTTAGATTACTCCAGAAATTTCATAGATACACATATTGACGATTTAGGTATACGTTCTCAACCCATTTGCAACGAATCGTGAGCGACTCAGTTCATCGACGAATTATTAAAAATACGGAGTTTCCTAAAAATTCGCAGAAATTCGTACGAGTAAGAATGTTTACCTGAGTCCCCATTAAATTTCCGGATTCTTGGACTTTCAGAGTTTTCAGCCATTTGCATACCAATCCTGCCGAATTTTAATATCCCGGGGACTTGAAGGTACATATCTGAAAATTTTAAATTCGGAACTTCATCACGGCCCCCATAAAAACCGAATGAAACTGTGTAATATCGTGAAGTTGTAAATAACGTTCCTAATAATGAAGAATATTGCCCATCAGGGTGTTTTGTTAATTTCCGAGATTCACCTTCTACTTTACGATTGGCTTAGTATCTCTTGGAGGCTGGATGGACCGCGGATAGAAAGATGATCGGTATCACGGAGCCGAGGAGAGTAGCCGCCACTTCGTTGGCCAGCCGTGTTGCCGACGAGCAAAACTGTATCCTTGGTACTGTTGTGGGATATTCGATACGCTTCGACGATTGTACTGATGAAAATACGAGGATCAAGGTAAGTCAAAAGTCACGAACGACAGATATCTGTATACATACTAAGATTACGTAAATCCCGTAACGAATAAGAGTTTTTATTTCATTGTACAAACGTGTTTCGTCTTTACAAAATTAGTCAGATATTATCGTTCACTTTTTTTTTTTGTCTATATACCTCTTAATTAACTCTGACGTGTTGTGCCGACAATCATGATGATTGCAATGACAGATAGTTATTATACAAGATCAGGGTGACGGATAGACTTGGGTTCTCACTATGAAAGGTTACTCAATAATTTGAAATTTTTTACAGAAACAATTCATTGTTTTAAAGTCAATCCACCCTGGTGATCTCCTAATTTTTAGGGAAACTGGACATTCATAGATTTTCGTATTTGTTTAGAAAAATTCACTGTGTTTGCGGATGAAACCAGAAAAAACTACAATTTTTAAAGTAAAACTATTAAACGTTTCAATTATCCTAAAAATTCGTAGAAATTCGTAGAATTATTCTTACTAGGGCAATTTTTATTTTAACGGAAACGCTAAGGTAATACTCGACCTTCGTGAACTCAAATATAATGAATCTTCTTTTGACTTGCTTCTATTTGAAATATATAAAACAACTTCTTAGTTGCCATGAAAATTTTTTCTAATTTCATTTTTTTTTTTCTTTTTTTCTTTGACTTCCCGTTTCCCTGATATCAGAGAAAAGAGGAAGTTATCAAGATTCGCGGCAGCGAATCGCCGCCAAGTACCCGTAGGCCGGCGCGGCAGCCCCGAATCATTTACCCGAGCAAGCTCTTGTTTGTGTAAAAAATCTGTCATATCTTTTGAACCACTGATTATTTCGTCATCAAATTTATAGAGGCGTAAGGTCAACCCGGCTTGACCGTGCTGGCAAAAGAAAAAATTGATCACACACACCGTGTGTGTATGTGATCAATTTTTTTCATCCGACGATATCTCGAGAACGAGTGGTCAGATTTTGATCAACTTGGTCTCAATCGACGCGCCTCTTCGAAACTTAGAACTGATTAGATTTTGATTTCGATCGGTTTAGTGGTTTTCGAATTATTTAAACAACAAAATTCTGAAAAATAAAATAAAAATCATGTTGTCTTGAAAATGGATGAATGGATTCAAATGAAAATTGGTACCACAAGGTTTTTTGGAGCGCTGATTACGAACCTGAAGTCAGATTTTCTTTTCGATTCATTTCAATAACAAAATTCTGAAAAATAAAATAAAACTCATGATGTCTTGAGAATGGATGAATGGATTCGAATGAAAACTGGTACCACAAGGTTGTTTGAGGCGCTGATCACGAATCTGAAGTCAGATTTGCAAAATTTATGATGGCGAATTTTCTAAGCTCAAATAAGCGTGAGAACGGGAAGTTGAAGGGCTGGCACATGGGCAGCCTTAAGCCGCTTGTTTTTTTTTCGGCGGGCAAAATGGGGTACCCTCCAAAAAAGTGAGAAAACTTTCAATTTACCCCAAATTGTCCAAGATAATTGTAAAAAAAAAGATTTCAATTTAAAAAACAATTTTGAACAAAAAATTCGCGGAGAAGAAATTGAAAAAAAATGTTTGAAAAACATTTTCAGACACCCCAAATTGCGCAAAAATGATAATAAGAGTAATAAATGACGACTATTAGAACCATTTTGGAAAAAAGAAATAAAAATAAAAAATGCCAAATATTTGGGGTACCCCGTTTTGCCCGCCCTGCCCCTAATACAGGTAATCATAATAGTCTTTGATCGACTATATTTAATACTCTAGAGATCCTATGGGTTAACTCCGCCACTGACGTTGAATAACTATAACTAACTAAATAACCAACTGCTTATTCAAGGAACAACCTCAAAACTATATGTATATCGCTCCGTTACCTATCATGATAACGAAGTCTATTGGATAAAAAGCTACGTCAGAAGCGAGGAAGTTGGTTCTGCGTGCAAAAACAAATCGAAAAAACGGTTGTGTTTCCGCTATTTAGTCCAGGAATCAAAAAATAGAAGAACAGGATGATGTCGTCTGTGTTTTGCAGGCTATATGTAACTTTGTCTGAAGTTGTAATTCGAATAGCAGGCCAGTATGCGAACCGCAATAGAGTTAAGGAGGTTCGATGATCTGAGAAGGAAATGTTCTTTTGACCTAAAATTTTAGGATATTGGTCTCTAGTTGAATTGAAGTTCACCTGAATTTTTTCGATATTTTTTTCCAGGCAAAATTCAGAAATAACGAAGCACAAAAAAACGCGATTTTAACACAGGCTCTTATGGGAATTTTCACCTGACCCAACTTTGAGTAAAAAAAAATTATACAAAGAAATGTTTTTGCTCATTAAAAATTTCACCCAACGATAAACGAAATAATTCTGAACACAATGACCATACGTTGACCAGACCTTTCCAGGCAAAGTTCTGTGTTATTATTGAAACAAATGATTAAAATGTAAATTTCGGGTCTAGCATCTGAGGTGTAGCAACGGCGCGCGAGAAGTATATGGTGACAGGTTATGTTTACACACAGTGACTACTGCCATACTACTGCACAAGCGTATACCTATATATATCTACGGTACTCGCGCTGTTGCCAAGTCGAATAATAATGATATTCCAAGATTCCCCGCGCAGCCCCTTTCAGGCTTCCCCCCTTGGGACATCATCGAACCTCCTTAAATTAGGTTCAACAAGATTGATTTCTGAAATACGATCCTAAATCCAACTTTTTCTGTTTGCTCGTCTTCAGGTAAATAGTTTCTACCGAAAAGATCTGGATTTTTCAATTCATTTACTAGTTGCAAGAAACTTTGAAGTCAATTCGTTTTTTCTTTTTTTTTTTTTTTTCGAACGCCTGAAACACTGCTTCAAAAATCTTTGAAAATTTGAAAAGTTTTTCCTTGTGGAGTTGGGTTTCATCTGTTTCAATCGACGTGTCACAATTTAAGTGTACTCTTACGAAAAAAGGCTTTGGTGCGACATCATTAGTGAAAAAGTATTCGCATTTTGCATGATCAATTTCGCATTATGAAGCAAATGTTTTGATACATATATCTGACTACCGGAGACCTATCATCGTACAAAATTAAAAAACCATTCGAGAGGTGACCGACCAAACTGCGTGCAATAGTACTGTTCTGTCGAAACTGTGATCATAAGTTACTGAAAGTCTCATGCGACTCGAAAACCATGAGAAATATTTTTATGGAACCGATACAAGGTAAAAATGGGGAGAATGGTCCGACTGCAGTATATCTTGCTCTCCAGGAATTCTTGAAAGTCAAAGTTAAAAAATAAAATAGTTTGAAGTCTCTGCACGAATTGATTCGTAGTCATATAAATCCAACGAGGGCTTCACTGCAGGAAATCATATAAAGTTATTTGATAAGCTACCAAAAATCTGTTTTTAACTGTGTCAAAAACTAACAATAATTTCCAAAAATACATACACAACTGAAATTGAGGGACTCTGTTGTTTAAACTCAGTTAGTCACTTACAACCAACGGAAGTGATAGATATCGTATTCCCAGTGTCTGTCACCTAATTTTGACCTATTTTTGGTGTATGTCGTCTAATTTTAGCGTTCTTCGCTTGATTTCGGTGTATTCCTATCCAGTGATCTCGCTCCTAGTAGCTGATATCTTACCGTTGGCGTTTTTCAGCTTGTGTTCGTATTCCAGGTATTTATCTGATATCTAGTGAGCACATTGAGTCATTTGAAATAACTAAAAATCAATTAACGATTCTCTTGATCACTTTATCTACGTATTTTGGTAATAATTCATTCGTAGCAGGAAAGTGGTACACTGCATTCATCTGCAATCATTGAAATCCGGAAGGTCAGTTAAAGTCCATTAAAGTTACTCAACTTCATTGACTTCAACTTTCATGGAGTCATTGGACAGTATTCAAAATTAGAATTCAGTAACCACCCAAGAGTTGCCGCACTGCAGATGCAATGGAAACTAAATATGAAAAATTTTCGGCTAACCGGATATGCAAAACTTGAGTTAGTTTACGGCTAACTTCATTGTAAATGAATTGAACATACAAAGTGTACGTTCTGTAACATGTAAAGTGTATTTTCTTGCCACTCCACAATCTGGCATCACTAATTCTACAGCCAGATAGTGTTGGAGAGTGATGATCTCTGCTACACACAGACACACACTGCAATGCTATAATAGACAAGTAGCATCACTCACCCACGCAGTTATCTATTGGGTGTAACGCAACAGACAAATGTGTAGGTGAGGTATGCCGCTTGTCTACTTTCTATACCACGATAACCTGACTATACATAGAATCGAAGCTGAATTATGGTCCGTAAGGGGAAAAATTCTTCTTGGCGACCGGGTTTGGACATTGTAGATGTCTTCAAGGGGATGGTCTAGTCGATTTTTACCGGCATAATTATTATTTCGAATATCTCGGAAACGGAGGTCTCAATCGGATTGTCCTTTTGGCAGCGGATGATTGACGAGCAATGAGTTCGAGTTAGCATGAAAATTCGAGAAAATAGAATTATCATTATTTTATTTATTTTTTTATCGTCAAGTGTGAGCGTGTGTCACTTACGTTGACTTACACCAGAGTCTACGCATCCTTTTCGCAAAAACGAGCTTCGAAGCACCATTCTATATGGAATTACAAACACACCTATCATAAAACATCTCTGTTTTCTGCAGAAATGAAGCCTGATAGTGGAAACTTGCTGTTCGTTGTAATTAGCGATTGTAAATTGTTGGGAAGCCATGATAATTCTCGATTCCCGCCGAGGTTCCTGCATTGCCCGAGAGAGAGAGCTCAGCTCGCGAATCGTTGCATCGTCTTCTCCTTCTCATAGCTACTGCGCGAGAAGAAGATGCAACGATTCGCGCGCTGAGCTCTCTCTCTCTCTCGGGCAATGTGGAAACTAAGAATTGTCATGGGATCCCAACAATTTACATGATTTGTTGAACATAAAAATAACCAGAAATGACCGTTCAGCGCCAATTTCATCATCGATGAGGTAGTAGTAAAAATTATCGCGTTATAGGCAGGCTGTATGCCTCCGCGAGAACTAAGTATTCTTTGTGATACGGAACAAACTATAGATGAGCAACTAGTCATCTCAAAATCGTGTTTTTTCAACCACCCTGTTAACAAATGAAAACTATTTTATATTCGAAAGTTTCGCGTTTAGTCGAACATCATCTGATTCAATGAACAACTTCCGGCGTATCTAATGAATCAATTATTTGTTTTTTGTTCGAAAATTTTTATAGTTCTTTTCAATAAGTTTAATATCGTTTATCGCACTGGTTAACCGTTTGCAGTACATGACGGAAGGCATTTTACTCCGAGAAATGATGGGTGACCCGTTATTGACCAATTATTGTGTTATCATTTTGGACGAAGTACACGAGCGGACTTTACTTACCGACATCGTAATGGGATTATTGAAGAAGATACTCAGGGTAAGCCTATCACACAACCCGGCGATGATTATCTGGTGGACATAAAAAATTAATGAGCAAAAAAAACAATATAATAACACGATATATACCTATATATATAAAGTAGCTTGAAGGCCATGCGTTCGAATAAATTTTCTATCATCCGCCCCGTAGAAACGAAGAAGCTTAAAGGTTATTGTGTCGTCGGCAACCGTCGACGCTGAACAACTTCGTGATTTCTTCAACACAAATACTTCGAAGGACGCCACGAAGGATTCGGCAACAATTATTAGCATCGAAGGCCGACTTTATCCAGTAGATATTTACTACGTCGAAGGTATTAGTCAAACTTCTGCGTTTATTTTGAACGAAATGTTTTATAATTATATGAAATTTCAACCTACATTGACAGTGCTGTTCGATTATTGCATATTGTGATCGATTAACGATTTCGAAATTGCAATGACCGAAATTAATTAATTGATCAATCGATTAAAATCAGTCAATCGATTAATCGATTCATCTAAAATTTTATTGTAACCCAGCTATACCCACTTTCTAAATTAATTGTATAATTATCTAATTAACCGACTAATTGTGTGATTAATTGATCGATTACTTATTCGATTAATCGATGTTTCGACTTTTGATTGATTTCTCGATTATCCGATTACTGATAAATTAATCGATTTGGTTACACAGCACTAACCCATACATAATATCGTGAAAAATTTTTACCAAAAGTTGCCAAACTTTTTCGTTTTTGTGGCATCGTCGTCTTAGCTCACTACGATAAAAAGTCATGATACGACCGAGCGTATGAGGAACTTTCAGAATTATCATACATACAGGCTTAGGAGCATTCATATGTAGCGGGGAATTATTATGGGGGACTTTCAGGGCTTAGCGGTAGTTTTCAGAATCAAACTTGATTTCCGGAATTTCGTGTGCATTGGAGCACACTTCACCACAGAGCGAGAGTCAACCTGATACTAACAAAGTTACTCTCTACTGGGTATTCCTATTTATTTACGGTTTCGTCAATGCATGACGCTTTAGTTGAGTGGCTACACCAATCAGAGGATAGAGTTTAAACTGATTTATCTCCCGGAAGTCACGTATTATTGTCAAGAGTTCATTTTTCTCACTGATATATAAATTTTTCTGATAATTAATGAAAGTCGAAAATTATTTCTAAACACGTCGTCATCCACCGTTAACTTCCGGTCTAGCTTGAAGCTGGGATATGCCTACATTTCAATAATTATCGTCCACTTCCCTGAACGTGTAAAACTATAAAACGTAATATCTTATGGATACGTATACTCGAAAACTGTATGTAGCTTAATGCACACTAGGGTGGTCCTTAATTAGGTCATTTTCGAATTTTTTCGCTCCCAAGGGTTCAAACGGTTCCTTTTAAAGAAAAAAAATTGTCCTAAAGTTTCAATGCTCTATCTCAATTTTAACATCCTGCGCAAGACCGCCAAAGTTTTTTTTTTCATTTATTTATTAAATACTCGGCTGAATCTTATAGGTACTTTTTCCTCGTTATTAGGCTTAATTTGTAGATAATTTAACATTTCTTAAAAGGATTTAGAGTATCATTATACTGTTACTTAAATCTTCCTACTAGTATAAGCACAGGAAGCCATATTTTTTTTCAAAAGTTGGCTTTTTGCTCCAATATCTTCTAAACGGTTGAATTTACAAAAAAAAATATTAATATCAATTTTGTAGCAAATTTAATTTCCTACAAATTAAAAAATTAATATCCCGCGCTCACTTTATTCCGGTATTATCTTGACAAGTTCTTAGCTAAATTACTATTAATAATATGCTCATAAAATGTGAAGAATAATTTCAATTTCATATAAAATACTAAAATACAAAAAAAAAAATAGAATCTAAGAAATACTAAAACCTTAGTATTTTTATTTAAGTGTTAATATTTACATTGGCGTAAAAACAATTTTCATCGAATTTCAAATAAAAATGACCGTGTTAGATAGGGAATTTTTCGCTAAACACGTTTTCAATTTAAATCCAGTCCACCCAATTACTACGCACGCTGTTATTTGAAAAAAGCCCCATTTTAATGAAAATTATGTCATTTGAATAGCTATAACTTCGACGGTAATGACTTGACAAAGTTGGGTCATCGATTTTTTTTTTTTCGTAGGAAATTAAATTTTCTACAAAATTCATATCCATAATTTTTTTTGTAAATTCAACCGTTTAGAAGATATTGGAGTAAAAAGCTGACTTTTTTTTCAAAATACGGCTTCCTGTGCTTATACTAGTAGGAATATTTAAGTAACAGTAATGATACTCTAAATACTTTTGAGAAGTGTTGAATTATCTGCAAATTAAGCCTAATAACGTGGCGAAAGTATAAGATTCGGCCGAGTATTTAAGAAATAAATGAAAAAAAAAAAAAACTGGCGGTCGTGCGCAGGATGTCAAAATTGAGATAGAGGATTCAAACTTTAGGATAATTATTTTTTTTCTTGAAAAGGAACCGTTTGAATCCTTGGGAGCGAAAAAATTCGAAAATGACCTAATTAAGGACCACCCTGAATTGCACACAATGTTCGATTATTTCAGACCCGGTTCCTGATTACGTTAAAGCAGTCGTTGATACGGCGTTAAAAATTCACGATGAGGAAGGTCAGGGTGATGTCTTAGCTTTCCTCACGGGAATGGAAGAAGTTGACAGGGCCGTTGCTCTCCTTAACGAGCACGCCAAATTGACAAAGGATGGAAAACGTAATTACCTATCACAACACGATCAATTTACTCACAATTTTACTCGAGATTTTTGAAATTCAGTTGTATTGAAAATCTGAAGAATTTTCAGCATTTGATTAGCGAAAATTTGATTGTCTCCCCAAATCTTAGCGTTCATGTCATAACAACTGTTTGCCAGAAGTGAAAAAAAATCATTGAATAATTCGGATTTCAAGTTTTTATTTTATTTTTTATTATAGAAAAGCGAGATAGACACCTATTGATTTGTTTTATTTTTTTATATACATATAATTATTTGTTTCAGAGAAGATCTTGCCGCTATCCATGTACGGCTCACTTCCGAACTCTGAACAGTTGAAAGTGTTTTGGACCGCTCCCAAAGATACTAGGAAGGTTGTCATTGCGACGAACATAGCTGAAACCTCGATTACGATACCCGGCATCGTCTATGGTAAACTATTCTCGTACTATTCCCTGATTAAACGATCGTGAAACGATGGTTTTAACGGGTACATAGATATATGTTTAGGATATAAAAATCAAACACATTTTCGAGGATTGTGGCGACTAAGGTATATAATACCCTCGATAATACCTACACAGATATCGTGTTTTAGGTCTTCATACTACATGATGTCACATTAAAATCTTGTTGTCAAAAACCTTCGCATCTTACATCATATGGCCACCAGAGCATAGATTGAAGTTCATTATACTTTCCTGTTCTTGTAATATGATCTACGGAATATTTGATCAATATTTGACGAATGTTCAAAAAAGTCAGACATACAAGAGCATCCAATGATAAAAAAAGATTAATATTAAATGATCACTGAAGAATGTTAAACCATTTTTTTTCTTTCACAGTAATCGACAGCGGGTTCGCCAAAATTCGGTGGTTTGAAGCGGAGACACACACGGACAGCCTAATAGTAGCGCCCGTATCGAAAGCATCCGCAAATCAAAGGGCCGGACGGTCCGGTCGATTGCGATCCGGAAAAACGTTCAGGTAAAATAATTTAGCTTAATATACGTAGACATCCATCGTTGAGGATTATACAAATATACATCGTACACGTCGAGGGTCACTACTTTTCTCTTCTTGAAGATCTTTTCATTGCTGCTACTAATTCTCCACTAGGCGATTGACCAGTACGATATCTATAGCAGCACTGAAAAGACCTTATGATAAGATGTGGCGTGATTATGAGCTCATCGGTTACATCATAAGTGACATGGGAAGAAGAACTGCAGATCTAGCAAGAAAAATTGTTAATACATGGGATAAAGAAACAGAAATTTTTGTCACCAAAGTAGCAAAATTTTAGCAAGTGCAGAAAAACTTATAGGCTAAAATAGGAAATCGAAAAAAAATTTTAATACTAAATGAAAAAAATTCTCGATTTTCCTATATATTTATTTTATCGAACGTTTTCTCTCTGTGAACCGTTTTTATTTGAGACACAATTGTTACTCAAATGTGTTTGTTTGTATGGTACTTGCTTGTGTTTATATTCCAGTAATCATGATCACGTGATTAGGTGAATAATTGTGGTGTTAATCGCTAAGCAACCTACTTTATCTGTTTACGTAATAGCATACAAATGTATAGGTATACTTTCATTCATTCATTCCTCGAATTTCATCCTATTATAATGCGATATTGTGGATCACGCGCTTGAGCACGTAACTTTTTAAATAAGAAATGAAAATTCGAAAATTTCAAATGTCTGTAACTTTGTCGCCATCTAACGGATTTCAAAAAACGAGCGACCAAATTTTTTCGAAAGACGTGTACTAGTTTTTCGAAATATACTACAAGAAGCTGTGCTCACATTAACATAATTTATCGACTTATAAATCCAATTTGAACTTGAGTTCGCATGAAACACTCTTGGCGAATACGGCCAAGAAAATGCGGATCACAAGTCACAAATATATGTATACATTTTTACCAATGTTAACATGTATTTTTAATAGTTGTAATTTGAAAAGGCCTTTATTAACAAAGACCATTAACAACAGTGAACTTGACTGGCATTAAGAATGCTTGATATTCACTATGTTACTCCATTGGACATAAGAGATTCCGGAAATATTTCTGAGGGCTTTTCTGATAGTCTGCTGTCATTAAACAGAAATTCGGAAAACACAAAATTAGAGGAGTGAGATCAGAGGCCCGAAAATTTTACGTGAAATACGCCACACATACACGAGTATATTTCGTTCAAACTTGTATACGATGAATGAGATGTTATTGTGGTTGACAAATATCAAGAGAGCTTACTATCGAGTAGGTACAGTTTGCATCATAAACTTATAAGGCAAGGCAAAGCAAAGCAAATACTCAAATAGTATCTGAATAAAATAATCGGGGAAAATAGTTATGAATTTTGTAATACCAGACCCAAACCAGACCCGCACTTAGTGTGCGTTTATTCAATGCTCATATTAGTCAACTGGAGAAACAATACAAGAAACGTAACCTGCTGCCTTTAGAATACGGCTGAATATGAGGATCGAGGGCAAAACGGGCACCGTTGAAATTTCTTATAGACTTGCTCCAGTTTTCTGACGTTACTTACAAAAAAAAGTGCGGAAATTAAGTCAAATTGTTCATGCGCTAGAGCTGATGAGGATGATATTCGCCCCCAATTTTCATATTCATCCGAGGTGTCAGTTTCGTCCCACTCTCCCTTATTAGAAGATGAAGGATTCCCTAGTGTTAAAACACATCTCGAAAACGAAAACGGCATAGTTGTTATGCTCACGTTTCTAAATGAACATTGGTTTCCGTTTTATGAAATTCACGAAATCCTCTCCGCGCGAATCTACACTGAACAATATATTCAAAAGAAAATTAAGATATTCCGTATCTTATCAGAGTTGTGATGCAGACAGACATGTAGTCCCATACGCTAGGATTCTATAAAACACACGTCTGATGTACTCCGTATCACAATATTTAAACCTGTTTGGAAATATCGAATAGAAACTGATAAGATCCGCAGATAGACCTAAAAGAAGAATACCGATGTAAAAAGACACTCAATTCCTATTTTTGGTTCAAATTTATCGAACTCTTTCAGCATTTATCTGACATTTTTCTCAGCAAAGACAATGTCATTATCATATGTACCGTCACGATCGATTTTACTGGCGGGTAAAAATAACCAGCAAAATCGGAGTCACGTCCCAATTGACCCTGAAAATAAATGTTCAAAATCTGATTTCACCAACCAAAACAAATGATAGATGGAAAGTGATAAAAACTAATCGGTTGCGCGCCAGGCACGGGAAACGTGTTGAGGTACAGAGGGCTAATCCAAATTCCAGTTTCAAACTACTAGGGTAGGTACAGCGCCGTAACTAGCCTTTTATGCGCCCGGTGCGAGCTTCTGTAACTGCGCCCTTAGAAAATGTTCCAATCTCACCCGGCTCTAACAATAAAATGGCCAATGTCCATAAAAAAAATCTATCATCCAAAAATTAAATTTTGTTCAAGTATAGGTACTTGGTAGAATTTATAACACCGGTCGACACGAATTTTGAGTCCGGGCTCAAGATGTCAAATTTTGATTTCTTCCACGTAACTAATAGAAGGAAAAATAGTTTTATTAGATAAAGTTTGCTTTTCTAGAAACCGGAACGATATTTCGGAGTTTAAAAAGAATTACCTATTTTCTCTAACATTCATTGTAAATAACAATTAAACAAACTTCAGTTTCGCATTTAAATCACTTTTATCCAAAAATGATAATTAATAATAAACTACAAATGTAAAAGAATTGGATAAACAAAGTTCAAAAATGAATATCTTGGATATTTCTTCTATGTTCGTATGGACTTTCGCGTATCAAACCCCAAACATAACACAGGTCAACACGAACTTTGTGCCTGAGATTTGGGTATGCAATTACGATAGTTTTAGAGACATTTATCCGGAAAAAATCAATACTTCCTAAAAAAGCTTGCCTCTGTAGCCAGAAGAACATTATTTCAATATTCAAGAAAATTTATGATTTTATATTCATTGATCTATCGAAAAACCAAAGCATATACCTGTAAATTCCTTTGATCACTTTTGACTATTATCATAGTTAAAAGTAATTAAAAAAATCTAAAAACATACATGCTTTGGTTTTTCAATAGATCAATGATCAAAATCATAGATTTTCGTAAATATTGAAATGATGTTTTCCTCGCTACAAAAGCAAACTTTTTTAGGATGTCTAAATTTTTCATGTTTTTTAAATGTCTCTAAGCCTATCGTAATTGCGTATCCAAATGTCAGGCACAAATTTCGTGTTGAAAACCATGAAACCAGTATTATTACTATCAGCACTACAAAAGCAAACTTTAACAGGGATGTGGGCATCTTTCCATCGTTTTGGTGCATGACGAATAGAAAAATCATAAAATAAACCCAGACACAAAAATAAATTATTTTTTCGTAGAGCTGTGTAATGTATATTAGGTAAAAACAACGTTAATTCGAGAATATTTGCCAAAATACATAATAATACAATACACAAATGACACCAAATACTCGGTAGTAGAGATAGTAAAGACTCAAGACAAACCGTAAACGCAAAAAAAAAAAAAAAAAAAACAACTATCTATTTAAAGATTACCTTTACGCGCTTTCTCCATTGCGAAGTCCTTGATTACATTCTCATACAACAGAAGCCGCGCTATGTCGCATTCAATCGACAGAATCGCTAGGCCAGACAATCTTTCTTGCCCCATCGTCCAAGATATAGAAGCTACCATAATTGTATGGTAGCTTCTATGATGAATTTTTCTCCGTGTCATAGTAGGACGCGTGTATGTACACCCGTATTACGCGATAAATAATAGGTATTGTATGTATGCTACTAACTACCATGCATGACCCAAAACTTGGTCCTGGTCTGGTCATTTCTACGCCCCTACAGGGTCTGCGCCCTGTGCCTGGGCACCACTGGCACCGCCCTAGTTACGGCACTGGGTAGATACAATGCGGGTGAATCGAGACACCTTCACAAAAATTTACTGCTATTAATTTAAATGAGGGACCTTTGCTCGGACGAGATTCCAGTTTACAGTGGGCAGAAGCGAAAAATCCCACCGTCAAAGATGGGCGAAGAGGGGAGTAATATTAGAATAGGTGCGAGTTCGAAAAGTTAGGGAAATTGGAGGGTAAATCGGGACAACAGCGAGATCATTGAAAACCATTCTCATTATAAATATTTACTAAATTTTCGCTTTGATTATTATTATTCATATAACAGTATCGTGTTAAGCATCATTTCATAAATCAAACATGTAGATACTCTAGGAGCATGCGATATGAATATATCCTTCATATTAACCTTAAATACAGAATCACTAGATGCTTACTATCGGTTTTGAAATTCCTGACCCTAGCTTTCGAAGAGTGTAACTCGTTGGAAAAAAATCGTAAAAATATGGGACGAGGAGCATTCTGTAGCTTGATGATTTCTTTTATTTCTCCAGGAGATTTCCTTATTTATAAAAATCAGTTTGTTATTTATGGCGACTGAAGTGAAAAAAGTGCGGTATTTTGGAGGCTTTTGTAAACACTCAACTTTAACCGCCTGCCACTCGTTTAATAGTAATCGAAAAAATATTAGGATTTGTCTGGTGATCAGTCAATCTTTTAGAACACGTCCATGCTGATGAAATCACAACTTGATAAAGCGTTCTAACGTTATTAACAAATATACCTATGCGACGGTGCCATCTCGTCAACGGAAAACGATAGGATATCGTAAAAAAGAATCAACGATACGTTAATTATACTTACAACGGACGTCCGGATAATCGGCATTTTACGTGTATAGAAAAAAAAAAAAAAATTATTTTTAGTAGGTACAAATGAATTGTGTTTTGCCCTTCGTATCGGATCCAGTCACTTTTGAGTATGCATTGCGCGATGAAAATGTAAGATCGTCCAGTTTATAAGACGTGTCCCGATTCACCCGCATTTGCAAATAAAATGAAAAAATTGCCAAATAACAGACTAGAATTATATTTTAGAATTAAATCCCTATTTCTTCGCATAGGAATGACGTTCTGAATTGGGATAGACTCGAAACTTATAGATACGTACCTTCACTTCGGCACAGAATATTTTTTTCCATCGAAGCAGGCTATGCAACTTGACTATATTCTTGGATCAGTAATGTAGAATATAGCTTTCAGTTAACATTTAATTAGCGATTAGGGTAAGTCCGGGGGAGTTGGCCATAGTTTTTTCAAGGATCTGTCAAAAGAAAACTACAAATGTTTCTACACTTATCTTCATATGTAATTAAACTTTGAACATTTAACTTTAAGATAATTAACAAAAATAAAAAAAATTCTGATAAGATCAACCTCAAAATTAGCATTTTTTCAAAATTGTGATTGGCCATCTCTCCCGGAGTATCCGGGTGAGATGGCCATAGGAGTAGAGGAGAGATGGCCAGCACTCAATTCTACCCTTGGCTCTCTCTTCAATTTTATGTTCCGGTTCTTAGCTTTTTTTTTTCCTCCTAGACACATCTAGAGCATCTATCATTAAATCCCGTACAATTTTCGAGTACCCGAAGTTGGCACACTATGCACTAAGGTCAATCTTTGATGAAACGGGTTTCATAATAATTTTCTCAGCAACCAACCCAGTTATCCTCGTCTTTGCTCACATTGTCATCATCACTACTCTCAAACACCCTTCTAATTGCTTTTTTTTTTCTTGCAGTACACTTCATGGTGGTTATTTTCATAAAAACTGTATGTGGCCATCTCCCCCAATCTTCCGGGAGAGATGGCCACATTTAAAATTTAAACAAATAGAAACAGTACATGCAAAATTTCGAGCTTATATCAAAGCTCTGTTCGTAAACTATTCAAGGAATACAAAAATAATCACTATTTTCACAAAATAACATCATCACAATGTAAAACATGAACCCCTCAAAAAATTTCAGCAGTAGACAAAACAATGGGGCAGGATTTTACTTGCTTTGTTGTTGTTTTTTTCCAAACTTTTGCTCATACACTTGCACTTACACTCAATGCAAAGCGAACTAAGCAATAACAAGTGAAATCTGATAAGCGATCTATGAAATATTTCGATTGGCCATCTCTCCCTTATGGCCATCTCCCCCGGACTTACCCTATACTACCGACGTATAAATTTTTTTCTTAGCTCGTCCCGATTCACCCGCATATACTCTCGATAATAATTAGGCAAACAAGCAAACAAAAGGGACAGGGATAAAGGAAGGGCAAACGGAAGTTACGCGGAAGTAGGGTACGATTGTTGGCTCATTAGGGTCCGATAAGTAGTACAAGCTGGAGAGATATCAAACAAAAATAATGTACTTACCCCGATATCCCGTCACGAAAAAAGAAGGTAAAGAGAAAAAAGACTTCTCTAAAAGAGTAACAAGAGTAACGTGTTGATTGGCACGGATAGTCGCGGTTCTCCTGGTCCGAGGTAGCCACGTATCCTCAGGACCTCTGCGTCAACTTATTTGACATTATGTTAATAAATTTCTTTAGATATAATAATAATACACAATGTTGTAAAATGTTAGTAGTTTCTTCTTGTATTAAATTAGTAAAATAATTCTGTAAATGAAATTATAAAAATATGTTGAAATTTTTCGACAATATAATCACGTATTGTAATCGGTACGGATCATATATACAATTTGAGTTGGATCTTACTTATTTGGATTCACATTATGGTTGGTATGTATAAACTCATACAAAGAAAAAATGTATGGCATCAGCTTCCAGAGTAGAGTAAGTTACATTTAATTTTTGGGATTCTACATCAAACATAGTGGCAGTGTCAACTGGGGTGACTTGGAACACGTGATATCATTTTCAATTAAACCTATATTGTTAGCATCTCCTGGCCAGATGCCGAGATTATGCGGCAGAATGCAGTGGATATTGTTCGAAAACTTCAGAGGCAAAATTTCTGTTCTCATATTTTTGCATTTATTCTTTTTTCGTATTAAGGGGCTATTAAAGACGCTGATCTATGGCCCGCCGTTTTGCTGTTTGATAGCAAGCATTTCGAATCTAAAATAAAATAAACATTTCTATTTGATGAAAAATATGAAAATATTCGGGAACATTTTTATTATGTCACGGCATAAAAAAAATTATTTAAAATTATACCGCAACATAAAATTAATGCTAAATAGCAAAATGGCGTGGCAGAGAATAGGATTACCGTTCTATTGTTATTATGTGTACGCATAAATTGAAATAATTTTTTTTATGTTGTGGCATAATATTGAAGCATTCAAATTATGTCACGACATAATGATAATTGAATGAATTGAAATTATGTTGCTACTAATAATAGTTCAATCGATTTAAATTATGTAGCAGCATAATAAAAATTGTAGGAATTAAAATTATGTCGCGCCATAATGGAAGTTCGACGAATTAGAATTCTGTTGCGACATAATAATAATTGAATGATTTCAACTTATGTTGCTTCTAAAAATAATTCAATCATTTGTATTATTACGTACCATAATAGAAATTGGATGCATTAAAATTATGTCAGGGCATAATTTCAATTCGCTGAATTATTATTATGTCGTGACATAATTTTAATTCATCGAGATGAATTCATATTATGCTATGGCATAATTTTATTTCAGAGTTTTTTTTATGCTACGACATGATAATAATTCAAGGAATAAAAATTATGTACATAATTTTTATTTATTGCATTATTACGTTGACTGAAGATCTATAAAGACGGCTCACCTAACGGGGAAGTGTGAGCCGGGAAAATGGGCTTGGGGATATGAATAGTGTCTGAATTTACCGACCGAAATAGCATTGCTGTATATCTATATATTCGCACACTATAGATATACTGCAATGTTATTTCTGTCGGTAAGTTCCGACGCTGTTTCGTCCCCAAGCCCACTTCAAGCCCACTTTCTCGGCTCACGAAAATGCCCAGGGTGAGCTGTCTTTAAATTCTTCAGTTAACGATTATTATTATGTCGCAACATAATTTGAATTAATTCCATTATTTTTATGTCACAACATAATTTTAATTCATTCAATTATTATTATGTCTCGACATAATTTTGATACATTCAATTATTATTATGTCGCGACATAATTTTAATTCGGACGTATTCGATTTCGATTTGAAAGTTACCAGATCGTGGCTACACTGATCGTGAGTAATAAAAATAGGCGCGAGAGGACACCGTTGATGCTCGGATCGTATGATTCGCAAGCGTGTTTCACATAACCTAAAAAAGTCTTTGCATCGGCCGTTCGTGTGA